>CM042254.1:29067010-29209510 GCA_023566225.1 Romanogobio albipinnatus | reverse complement strand
ACTGGGATTTTCACGCACAACCATTTCTGGGGTTTACAAAGAATAGCGTGAAAGGGAAAAATATCCAGTATGCGGCAGTCCTGTGGGCGAAAATGCCTTGTTGATGCTAGAGGTCAGAGGAGAATAGGCCCACTGATTCAAGCTGATAGAAGAGCAACTTTGACTGAAATAACCACTCGTTACAACCGAGGTATGCAGCAAAGCATTTTTGAAGCCACAACATGCACAACCTTGAGGCGGATGGGCTACAACAGCAGAAGACCCCACCGGGTACCACTCATCTCCACTACAAATAGGAAAAAGAGGCTACAATTTGCACAGGCTCACCAAAATTGGACAGTTTAAGACTGGAAAATGTTGCCTGGTCTGATGAGTCTCGATTTCTGTTGAGACATTCAGATGGTAGAGTCAGAATTTGGCGTAAACAGAATGAGAACATGGATCCATCATGCCTTGTTACCACTGTGCAGGCTGGTGGTGGTGGTGGTGTAATGGTGTGGGGGATGTTTTCTTGGCACACTTTAGGCCCCTTAGTGCCAATTGGGCATCGTTTAAATGCCACGGCCTACCTGAGCATTGTTTCTGACCATGTCCATCCCTTTATGACCACCATGTACCCATCCTCTGATGGCTACTTCCAGCAGGATAATGTACCATGTCACAAAGCTCGAATCATTTCAAATTGTTTTCTTTAACATGACAATGAGTTCACTGTACTAAAATGGCCCCCACAGTCACCAGATCTCAACCCAATAGAGCATCTTTGGGATGTGGTGGAACGGGGGCTTCGTGCCCTGGATGTGCATCCCACAAATCTCCATCAACTGCAAGATGCTATCCTATCAATATGGGCCAACATTTCTAAAGAATGCTTTCAGCACCTTGTTGAATCAATGCCACGTAGAATTAAGGCAGTTCTGAAGGCGAAAGGGGGTCAAACACAGTATTAGTATGGTGTTGCTAATAATCCTTTAGGTGAGTGTATATATATATATATATATATATATATATATATATATATATATATATATATATATATACACACACACACACACATATCAATTATGCTTTGTAATGTAGTGAAGTAAAAGTTTTCCCAAGAAAAACACTGACAAAATATATACTTGAAAAATGTCCTTGAGTAGAAAGTAAAAATACTTCACTACTGCCCGCCTCTGGCTGTTATCTTGGCAAAAGAAGGTTGCAAAAAGTATTTAATAAAAGTGTAATGATCACCAGCTGGAGTGCCCTTGAGAGCCACCAGAGGGCACTCCACACATAAGACTATTATCACTCACAAACTACATTTCCCATAACTCACTGCCCGGACTCATCATCACTTATCACTAATCACATTCACCTGTTCCTCATTCACTGATTGCATTCACCTGTGTCTCACCATCCTGTTAGTATCTGTCTATTTATACCATGGTCATGCATTCACACTCCGCAAAGTCTTGTTTAGTGTTACGCTGCAATTCCGAGCATTCTCCTGTTTTTCTTGTCTGTTGGTTTTGGATATCTTGCCCTGTTCCCTGGATTACTCTCTTGCCTCTGGTCCCTGCCTGTTTTGTTTTTGTTTCTTTGTTTCTTTGTTTGGACTGCCTGTCTGTGTATGACCCCTGCCTGTACTTTGGATTACGCCTCTGGATTGCCCTGTAATAAAGCTGCATTTGGATCCACCTTCTGTCTCGAAGCAGTTCATAACAAAAAGGGTGCCAATAATTATGGCCAACATGTTTTGGAGAGAAGCATTTATTTCATAATGTGATTTACCCCCTTACTTTCAATTCTTTTACTTCATTTAAAGGTTCGATTAAAAAAAAAAAAAGATAAAAAGGACAAACAATGCAGATTTATTTTTACAGCCATCTTTGATCAAATTTTCCAGGGGTGCCAATAATTCTGATCACAACTGTACCTAACCTGCCAACAGCAAATGTGTTCTACCCTTTCATTCAGGCTTATCATGGCAGGGCCAGACTGTCCTGAGCATCTGTGTGGTTGCCCTCTTTTGTACTATAATCTTCTCTATAGCTGTCAGGAGGTGAGATTATCACAGATGAACTGACTGATGATGACCAAGATATGTTTATTATATTATTTTGCACATAACCTGTAGCTTGATTGGTAGAGCATAGAGCTAGCAATGGTTTCGGGAACTTATTTACCTTTTTTGTAATCACATTGAATCTTGAATTTTTTTTTTATCACATTGAACTTGAATCACATTGTTATGACACTATTCTTGTAATTTTGACTTTATTCTCAAAATTGTACAACTTTAATTTTGCCACTTTGTTTACAGAGGTAACCAGAGAAACCGGTACATTTCTGCTGTTCGACAAGAGCCATCTACTGCCAGAGATTGAATTTGCGTTTTCATTCAGCGCCTCTGCCGTTTTTGTACAGACCAATGGGAAGATCGACTCTTATATTTTTACAAGGCTTACAAGCAGTGTTGTAAAGGTTAACCGGCGGATAGATTAGAAGCTAATGTGCTTTCAAAAAATGTAGAATGATAAGGTATCTTGAATATTATATATAGAAATATTTTAAATGAAAATGTATAATAGTTTCTAATTTTGACTTGTACCTTCTCTTAAAAATCAGCGTAGTGTTAGTTCTGGCAGGCCACATCAGGTCAAACTCGCATCAGCTAATCATGTTTACCTATAGGAATACGATGTCTATCACAGCATACATATATAAGATCATTCAGTACTATCAGCAGCTATCGCATTTCTCTGGAGCTAATTACCCTCCTTCATCCCCAGCTGCTCCTCTAGTCCAGTAAGGATTTGGCATTCTGATTCCCCTTGAATCAGACAAAATTCCCGAATTATGTTGTACATTAAATATAGAAATTAATGATATCTGCAATACATTATGTTGGTTTTGTTCTGTTTACCCTAAGAACTGTCAACTTGTGCTATATGAACTGCAAAGTAAATCGTCATTTTACAGTCATTTTAAGATATTACTCTAAACACTGATCTCCTCCCAATACTGTATTACATTTATTTGTGCTGGTCTTAAAAGCCTTAAAATAGATTTTTAAAACCCCTTTAGATACCCTGTACAGGCGATTAACAAATAATTGTGAGTATTTTTTAATTACCTTTTCATATTTTCATTTTGTAAATATGTAAAATTCATCTAGTATTGTTTCTAAATTTCTATATCTATATTTACATATTTATACTTTCTATACTTGTTTAAATCAAGTTCATAAAAAAGAAAACTAAAGCCAGTGTGAAATCTCTCTCTCTCTCTCTCTCTCTCTCTCTCTCTCTCTCTCTCTCTCTCTCTCTCTCTCTCTCTCTCTCTCTCTCTCTCTCTCTCTCTCTCACACACACACACACACACACACACACACACACACACACACACACACACACACACACACACACACACACACACACACACACACACACACACACACACACACACACACACACACACACACACACACACACACACACACACACACACACACACACACACACACACACACACACACACACACACACACACACACACACACACACACACACACACACACACACACACACACACACACACACACACACACACACACACACACACACACACACACACACACACACACACACACACACACACACACACACACACACACACACACACACACACGTGTACCAGCACTCTCTCCTCATTTCCCTTTAATTTGATTTTAGTTGTCAATATATGCTTTAATATTACTGCAGTAATAATAATAATAGTAACAAACCCACCTTTTTTGTCTTTATTGTGCTTGATATAAAATAAAAGGTGCTTTGAAAAGTGTTCATGAAAGAGTGGAAACTCTGGTTGTTGTCTACCTGCAATATACTTACCTTGCCATACGCCTATACCTGTTTAAATAAATGTTTGTTTTTGTTTCTCACTTCTGTGTTTCCTAACACTCGTATTGCTACGACTTTATTGTCATTATTTTCACTTTATTCTCAAAATAGAACAATGCTATTCTCATAACGCTACAAATTTATTCTAGTAATTTCTAATTATTAATAATTCAATTTTTTCCCCGTAAAACAGAAGTATCGCCGTCAGATGTGTTTGTTTGGTTTTTTATGTGTGAGGATGTAGTGTAGGCTATGCTATGCAGTAGCCTACCGTAATATATTGCCTTAACATTTGCCCCTGCTCTTAAAGACTCCCTTTATTTTAAAAGAGCTTTCGACATAGTTTGATGTTTTACCCTTAAGTAAAAAAAGGTTGTACATTCATAGGATAAAAGTGGTCACGCATGGGGGTGGGTCTGAAGTGCATGGCGCTGAATCCATTTTTGCTAGTTTAACAACGGAAAAACGGTTGGCGCGCCAGGCGGATTGTCCAAAAGTGTTGTACTTAGTCTCTTGAATGAGTCATGGGTGTGTTTTGGTTGTAACGTGCAATAAACCAATCAGAGTCTCATCTCCCATTCCCTTTAAAAGCCAGTTGCGCTTACACCAATCCTTTTATTTTTAATATTTAAAAATGTTTGTGTGCTGCTGCGCATCCCTGTGTGTGTAACAAGCTGAGTGTATGTGCATTGTGCACCCTCCTACAGATGCATATTACTAACAAGCCCTTACTGCGTTTTCAGTTGTATGAAAATAGCAATGTGATACAAAAAAATACACAAAGTATAGCTTTCAGGGGAAAAAAGTCAGGTTGTTTTATTTCTAATTTATTTTAATGACAGTTACCAATTTACCATAGTTTAATGGTTAAGTTTGGAGGTAGATGGTATATTTTGTTGTAGTTTGCTTGTCTGATTGTTTGTTTAAAAACCGTCCTTGTGTGTGTGTGTGTGTGTGTGTGTGTGTGTGTGTGTGTGTGTGTGTGTGTGTGTGTGTGTGTGTGTGTGTGTGTGTGTGTGTGTGTGTGTGTGTGTGTGTGTGTGTGTGTGCGTGCGTGCGTGCGTGCGTGCGTGCGTGCGTGCGTGCGTGCGTGCGTGCGTGCGTGCGTGCGTGCGTGCGTGCGTGTGTGTGTGCGTGTGTGTCATTTTTTCTTCTCCCTCTCTAGTCAATATATTATGGTAGCTCTTTCATCAGATTTTTGTTAAAAAGGTTGACAGACATGATAATGGAAAGGTTGCTCATAATAAAGGCTGTCTTTTATCAAGTCAAAATTAAGAGAGTCAACATTGTAAATTTATTCAAAAATAGCTTTCAAAAAGTCCTCATAAGTTTCTTTAAAAAAAAGAAAAGCAGACAGTGGTAAAACAGTGTGAGCAAATTTCCAAATAGCTTTAACAATTAACATCAATAACTCATTGGCATTGGTTACTCCAAACAAAAATAAATACAATTCTGAAACATCTAGACCGTAAAATCCATATGTTTTTTCCCTAATGATTTTTTTTTTTTTTTTTTAATAAAGAAAAGAGCCACCAATGAAGTACAGCATACATGTGGTGAATAAGGTGAATTAATTGTCCATGTTGTCAACCAATAATTTTTGCATGGCACCGAAACATTTTGCAACACAATACCTTCATTGACTACATACTTTCATCAATTTTGCATCGGCACGTCGTATTCCAAATGTAGATTTAAATGTGCTTCAAGTCCAGGGTTACAAGTGCACCTGAGCAGTGTCCTCAGAACAGTGTTGCACCAAAACATGTACCCAAATAATCCATCATCCAGCCGTCCTCTCGTCTCTGAGAATAAATCAGAGTCGCATTAACACACAGGATACTCTTTCATTATCAACAAAGACACAACAGAGACTGTAATCAAATTAAAAAATCTGAATATGACTTAATCAAACTTACATGGCACCAAAAGCAGACTGAGGCAAACAATAATGGCCATTGTAACACTACTTGTGGTGATTCCCTGGGCTCCATTGTCATTGAGTTCAATATGATATTCATGTTCATGGAGGTCGAATTCTTTGCACTTTTTGCTGTGATCAAATGACAAAAAAAAATAACATTTCAGCAACAAAATGTGGTAGTTTAATCTCATCAGCAACAACACTGCATGCTTTTATTAAAGCATTTAACAAATGCTTTAATAAAACATGAACTCTTCCAAAAGTGATAAAATGGAGCTAGAAGCAGTGGAAGAGATGCTGTATGACTTACAGTTGCTTCTGTAAATATTGCTTGGTGGTCTCGCAGCCCTGTGTCTGACTCTCTGCTGCAGTTTGGAGCTGTTTAGAAGCGAGGCGTAAAGCCTCACAAGATGCAAACTCCTGGGCCTTCAGGGTCAAATTGTGCTCCAGGGCTTCAATCTGGTCTGAAATGATAATGGAAAAACTCTCTTCAGACATTACAACTCATATTTTGTACTCAAATCGTTTTATATAATGCCCATAGTGTGTAGCCCCTCACAATGTTAGCACTCCTCTTCAAACACTCCTCAAACAATATGCCAAACATTCTTTAAAAAAAAAAGAAGTCCATTGGCTTATAAGGCAATGTCTAGGCATGGTGTAACTTATCAGTATGTTTCTTAAAGGGGCCTTGATGATGTCAGAGCACTATTTTGGTGGTAGCTGGTGTGGTTCGCTTACTGCTTTGTCTCAAATTTGACACTGGTGTTAAAATGTGGCCTTGGTGTGAAACGTTTTTCTAGACATCACACCTATCCTGTTTTGTGAAAAGGTTTTCCAAAGACACCAAACTTTTTCCAGATAACCACTTTATCGAGCAGGGAAAAGGCAGAATGAGGCGATTTTAATCAGTGCAGTCTCTCTTGCTTTTGTATTCCCTGTTATTTTCATATCTCATGCATTCAGGAGTCATTTCCTGCAGTTGTTTAGCAGGCCCGGAAATCCTTTATAAATGAAACAATATTCTGGATTTGAACATATAAATTTGGATAAACAGGCTGTTCCCTACTGAGAAAAACAACCTTAGTTTTCTGGTCTTGACAAATTTGTAATTTGTAAATTTGTCCAAGTTGGTTTGAGTTAATGTCTTTATGGACCTTACTTTGTGCACTGGTGCGCAGTCATGTTGGAACAGGAAGGGGCCATCCCCAAATTGTTCCCACAAAGTTGGGAGCATGAAATTGTCCAACATGTCTTGGTATGCTGAAGCATTAAGAGTTCCTTCACTGGAACTAAGGGGCCAAACCCAACCCCTGAAAAACAACCCCACACCATTATCCCCCCTCCACCAAACGTTACACTTGGCACAATGCAGTCAGGCAAGTACCATTCTCCTGGTAACCGCCAAACCCAGACTCCTCCATCGGATTGGCAGACAGAGAAGCGTGATTCGTCACTCCAGAGAACAAGTCTCTACTGCTCTAGAGTCCAGTGGTGGTGTGCTTTACCCCACTGCATCCAACGATTTGCATTGCATTTGGTTATGTAAGGTTTGGATGCAGCTGCTCGGCCATGGAAACCCATTCCATGAAGCTCTCTACGTACTGTTCTTGAGCTAATCTGAAGGCCATACAAAGTTTGGAGGTCTGTAGCTATTGACTTCTGTGCACTGTGCACCTCAGTATGCGCTGACCCTGCTCTAGGATTTTATGTGGCTGTTGCTGTTGTCTCCAATTGCCTCCACTTTGTTATAATACCACTAACAGTTGACCGTGGAATATTTAGTTGTGATGAAATTTCCCGAATGGACTTATTGCACAGGTGGCAACCTATCACGGTGCCACGCTTGAATTCACTGAGCTCCTGAGAGCGAACCATTCTTTCACAAATATTTGTAGAAGCAGTCTGCATGCCTAGGTGCTTGATTATATACAATTGTGGCCATGGAAGTGATTGGAACACCTGAATTCAATTATTTGGAGGGGTGTCCCAATACTTTTCTCATAAATGTAAAGTTAACTTTTCAATGGCAGGGAAAGAGATAAGATGGTCTAAGTTGGTTTATGATGTTAACTGTTTAAGACAGTCCCCCAGCCTGGTAGTAGATAGTTTAATATGTTTTCCACCCTTGTCTAGCTGGTCAAGATGTTCAGGCCAAGTGGCGGCTTTAGCTGGTTTTACTGGGTGGCCAACTGGTGGAGACCAGTCTGACCCGCTGAAAACTACCCAATACATCAGTCTGGTCAGGCTGGGAGACCAGTTAAGGCCATCAAACTAGCTTAGGCTGGATTAAGCAGGGGGTTTTTTTAGGGTTAGGCATACCAAAATAATGATAGAAGGACCAGCAAAATCCTTTAAATTATGTTATCCTGACACGATTGTATGGTAGAATACACGTACAACTACCATTCAAACATTTGAGGCCAGTAATTTTATTGTTTGTTTGTTCGAAAGAAATTTATATTTTTATTCAGTAAGGATGCATTTAATAGATCAAATGTAACATTAAAGACTTTTACATAAAAAAACCCTATTTCAAATAAATACTGTTCTTTTAAACTTTCTATTCATTAAAGGATTTTGAAAAAATATATATATATATATATTATATATAACTACTGTTTTCATTATTAATGAATTGGTAATAATGAGAAATGTATCTTGAGCACAAAATCAGCATATTAGAAAAGCTTTGCCGTCACAGGAATTCATTACATTTTAAAATATATTAATTAAAATATAACTTTTCTACTGTATATTAACCAAATAAATGCAGTCTAGGCGAGACTTTTATAAAAAAAAATCTTACTGACCCCAAACATTCGTGAAATTTTTCCTTATATTGAACTTGACAAAGTTTCCTGTGAATATAATACATAAATGCACATTTTAACAATATAAAAAGAAATCAGACCAAAAATAGAAGAGTTTTATAGGAATGATACCGCTAGTTAGCGTGCTTCATGTTATTATAACAGCCACTGTATATAATTCCATGTCACAAACAAGTCCTGCCTATTTGTTGTCTCTTCCGAGTTTCTATGGTTACATGGGAAAATGCATCTAAGAATATCGTCAGAGGGAGAGAGCGCTCCTTTCATGGCTCCTCTGATGAGAGGAAAAACTCTGACGTGAATTTTCCTACCTTTCTGCAGGCTGATTTCTGTAGTGAGGTTTCCCTCAATGAGTTTGTATTCCTCAATCCTGCTCTCCAAAATCGTGATGTTTCCATTCAGAATGGCCTGTGGAGAAACAGAAGGTTAATTAAAAACAAGTTCATAACCGGGGTGAGGTTCGCCCGGCGAGGTTCGCACTAAGACTTTAAGGTGTGGTTGTCAGATCTCACGGGTGTGTGAGTGAACGCCACCACCTCCAAAGGTCAAAAACAGCATTTGACCAAACATAGCAGCAAAAATCAAGGCAGAACCTCTTTTAATACAATATAACAGCCTTAAATAAAATAAAAATGTTTTGACAGGAACATTATAACCCCAGAGACAATGTGAACATTTATCAGGAGCGTTTTTTCCAGGAAGAGCTGTGATTGATATCCTGCCCCCTCATTGGTCTAGAGCTGCATTTAATGTTCAGATCATTTGATTTGGCAGATATTTGCATGACTGTTCACTTGTTCACAACTTCCCGTTAGAGCTCATTTTATTTAAATCAAAACCAGTTTCATGTCTGAGTTTCATAAAATGTTAAAAAATGTATCTGGGTGTCATTATAACCCCACAATCTGTAATCTCACTGAGGTTTAGGCTAGACAAAATAGTTTTTGAACCAAAACAAAAAGACGCACTTACATTTTCTTGCTGGCTGACGTTCAAAGAGATATTCAGAATCTGTATTTGCTCCTTATACTGGTCGATTTGCATCTGTAGGGTAGTCTGGTTCCTCCATCCCTGTCTCACCAGCTCCTCAAGAGCTCTTCGGTCTTTGGCCCACATGACTCTTGATCCTTCATGCCTCTCCGTTAGCACTTGCATCTCCTTGCGACACTGACTGGCTCCTTTCATATCAGGCGAGGTGGCCCATACCACAATGATGACAAGCGAGATGATCGACCACAGGGCCAGGCAGGCGATCACAATGTTACGAGTAGTCTGAGAAGATTTGGAGTTTGCCATCCCGAGGCACACAGTTGCTTTCAGGTTGGAGATGTGGGCAAAGAGTGGGCTGCTGGGTGTGAGGCGAAAGACTCTCTTCTACGTGAAATGAAACTTTTAAAGCCTGGGTTTCCCCTCCAAGCTCAGCTCAGGAAAGGGGAGTGGCTCTGCTACTGATGGTGGGATCTGCCGTCCAGTTCCTCAGCACTCCAAACACACAGCTTGCTGCAATGTGAAATCAGCTAGAGGTTATCCTCGTTGTTACTATGAAAACCAAAAGTCACCTCCTGTTTTTAAAGAAAAAGCGTGTTTCAGTTTCCATTCCTCGGTTCTAGGGAGTGTCTTGGCTGAGGTCCCGGATCTTGGCAGAGCGCTGTACCTCAGCTAGGTCTTTTTTTGAACATTTTTAAGTGGCTCGGTGCAGGAGCAACTCAGTGTTTCCTGAACTTTTGCCAAGTACGGAGTGTCCATGCCCCTTTCAATCACACAAACACACACATACAGCAGCTTTTAGGAGTTAAGGGGGTAGCACTTTATTTTATAGTCTTGTTCCCCATGTACATACTATGTCCTTATTATATTAATTGCAATAACTGGCTAATAACTAGGTACTAACCCTGAACGTACCCCTAAATCTAACCTTAACCCATGTAGTTACCATATATCACCTAGTGCTTTCTTAGGTAAATACACTGTAAGTAAATGTAAGTACACGTACTGTAAAATAAAGTGCAACCGTTAAAGGAGTATTGACTTTAAGAAATCATCTATTTTTATATAAATCATCTATGTATTATATATATATATATATATATATATATAATATTATATATATATTATATATGTCGCTCACTTCCTCTTTATAAAGATATATATATATATACTGGTATATAAATCTTCATAGAATGCACATAACAGCTCGCGCGTCCTCTGCTCATTAAAGAGCAGCAGTTCTGAGCAGTGCGTGCTGGTTTGAGTTAGAACAGACCTTCGAAATTCTGCTGCTCAATGTTTCCTGCGAGTGATGAGTCATCAGTTGGGGGCCGATTACATAATGCCGAAGGGTGGCGGCTGTTTCCATGGGCCGCGGCCCCCCTTGTATTGAATTCCTGCGTTTGAATTATGAACTCTTGCAAGATTCTGGTGCATTTTGAAATAGATTTTGTCAGACTTGGGAAGATAAATAGCATCTGGTGGTTTTGCACAGTTCTGGTGGTGGAAGATGTCTTGTCATTCATCCATCCATTTTCCAAACCGTTAGTTATGGAGGGTTGTGTTTATTTCTTATTTAAGTTACTGAAATAAAGATAAAGTATTAAACCTAAAGCCTATTGTATCATATTTGATACGCAGATTTCGATTTTAATGTGATATATGTAATCGGATTACTTTTAAGTAACTAGTAAAGTAACACATTACTTTTAAATTCAAGCAAGTAACTCAAGTTACTTTGATTTCCCATTTCAAGGACCCGACCACACTCCTGCAGAATTGGTTAGTAGCCTACAGTTTACTGCAGAACAACTCATTATGTTGGTGTGAAATAAACAGTTATGGAAATGTAGAAATTAAAGTTAAAGCTTCAATCTCCTCCTGAAAACCACAAAAAATGTCTATAAGTGCCTCAGTGACTACTTGGCTCAGAGAAGCTCTCAATCTCAGCTGTCAATCATGACATCACACCCCCGTTTTTATAACATCAAATAACTAACTAAAACCAAACTTGTTTAAAAAAACGAACACTTGAACTAACACCAGCGTGATAAAAACTACCTATAATTACAGAAACCAGCTTTGGAAAAACATTATTTGAAGTGTAATTTGATTGTTTAGTTTGTCTCACGTCCCATTACATTACATGCAGAGGGCGGGGTTTATGACCTATACTGCATCCAGCCACCTGGGGGCGATCAAATCTTTTTGGTTTCAATTTTCAGGACTTATGTGGCATTGATGGACAATTGGTGCATTCATGTCCTCCTGGGATGTTCGTATTTACGAGGTGAGACGTCCTGTGCGTTCAAATCTCTTTGGTTGGAGCAAGATGGCGTTGTACCTTCTTTTAATGAATTTCACGAAAATACAGCAAGGTTTGTTAACTCTGCTTATAGAAAATGAAGAACAAAGAATGTGCATCAGGTGAGTTATAATCTTTTACGTTTTTAATTAATCTATGAAGCCACTGTAAACAGTATCGTTATATATTAGGCTAATTGTTATATTACAATGCTAGCTTACTTTGTTGTAAATTACAAAGCCTGACAGTGTCACTAAGTGCTAAATACCCGTTATATTCAACTACAGACGCTGCATCCATTGATTCCGCCACGTTTCTCACTGACACGCCCCCAACTCGTACAGATCTCCAATATGGGTTCTGCAGTTCGACCTATCTCCCCATTTCCGGCATGAGACCTTGGTGTGGCGCTGTTGTCCTCAGACTGTTGTGAGTGACGTATATGGGTTCTGCAGTTAGACCTATCTCCAGATCGGGGCTTAAAGAAAATCCCGAACTTCCCACTGGTATTTATGACTTCATGGTGGCTTTCATGTGCGTTCAACTCGTAAATGCGATCTTTATGACATGACTTGAACGCACCAAATGTACACTTTGCTATCCCATGAGGCCACGGGAGATGATTTATGAATGACAGTGAAGAGATGCAACTGACACTGGTAGGTCAAGTGATAATGTGATAAAGACAACATAGCGAATGTAGTATGTCCAGATTACATTCACAAATTTATAGGGTGAATTCAGGGTGATTGGGATACTTTTTGCTATTGAGATGACTTGGAAAAAGTGTCCCAATTGCCCAGAATTCACCCTACTATATAATATACATTTTTAACTGTTTTATTCAAAATAAGTACCTACTCAAGAGAGTATGTGATTTCAGACGTAGCCAATGAGAGCCGTTAACACTGTCGCCCCGTGTGAATGCACGGCAAGTGCAGAGGCGTCTAAACATGATGGTTATTGTAGTTCTGGACTAAATGTGAGCATCCATTTACTCATCTCGCTTACACAAAAACAGATTCAGTATTCCTCAAAGTGTATAAAAACAGTCAAATGTATACAAATGACACAAATGTACTTAATGTATTTAATCATTATTAACCAATGTCTTTGCTGCTGACCTATGATCCAATCCAATTCCAATTTGCAATGTTGAACTTTCTTCTCCTGCAACACAGCTGAAAGGTTTGTTTAATATGCGCCCTCTACAGTACAGATGTGAATGTGCATTTCCTTCAGTCTGACTGATGCTTATTCATTTCAAGGGCCTTTACATTAGCCAAAAATAGAACTTTTGTTTTATTTTTTTGTTATTAAAGGATTAGTTCACTTTAAAATGAAAATTACCCCATGATTTACTCTCAATCAAGCCGTATATATGACTTTCTTCTTTCTGATGAACACAATCAGAGTTATATTAATAAATGTCCTGTAAATTAAAAAAAATGTAGTAAATAAAATTAAATATCTATCTTCCGCCAGACCGCCTTCCGTATTCAACTTGCACAGAAAATGTAATGCCTCTCGCAGTTCAAAACGCTTACGCATACGTCCATCAGTTTTTTGTAAGTTGAATACTGAAGGCGGTCTGGTGGAAGCGAGATACTTTACTTTATAAAGTTTTAAATATGTATATTTTTCTTACAAAAACCCACCGATTCGTTTCAGAAGGCCTTTATAAACCCCGAGTGGAGTACGTTTATGATGGATGGATGCACTTTTTTGAGCTTCAAACTCAATGGCCTCATTCACTGCCATTATAAAGCTTGGAAGAGCCAGGATATTTATTAATATAACTCTAATTGTGTTCATCAGAAAGAAGAAAGTCATATACACCTAGGCTTGAGGGTAAATCATGGGATAATTTTCATTGTAAAGTGAACTAATCCTTTAAATAATAAGTAAGCCCAGCCCAGGTAGGAAAAAGTAACGCAACTCCTTCCTCAACACTGATTATCAACATAATCAAAACATTGTTAATTGTTTGTATATTTCAATCATTATTGTATTACATTGAATTAGAAAGGTTAAAAAAACTGAGTTCCATTTCAAAAAGTTGTAGGGGAGCGCGGGGCACAACCTAACGCGGGGTTAGTTGTAACGCGCATGTTTTAACCCTTTCCACACATGCCAGAATGATGAAACTTAGTGTATTTACTAGTTGCCATATCAACATTATTTAGAGAAAAAATTGCGCCAAAATTAAAAAATCTCTGGAAGATATTACTGAACATTTATTTAACCATAGCAAAAGTAAATTTCTTACTTAAGTTTAGTTTTCATCTCTGTGTTTTGTGTTTATCTCAAATAAGACAAATCCGATAATATCTTAATTTTATATCTGTTATTTAACGGTTGAGATCATTCTTTAATGATGATCTTACAGCAGAAGACACGAGCCGCGATTTAAATCCCAGTTGTGCAGTTGTAACACTGCATTACAATGAGCCCATATTAGAAATATGCCATTATATTCTATACTTTTATTAATTCTTTTGAGAAACCATGAAAAAGGGTGAATAATGTCTGAGTTAATGTTCAGAAATAATTAATTATTATTATGTTTTGAATTATGCTGTATAGCTGTATTTAGCTGTGTTTTTAGTCAAACTCAAAAATGCTTATATTTTTAATGATTCAAAAATGCCATTATTTTATTTAAAAAAGTTAATAATTGTATTTTGTTGACAAAATATTTGAGTTTGTCTTGTATATTTTTTTATTATATCAGGTAACATTGTAAGCTGTTATTTGGTCATGTTACATTGTGCCCCACCTATGGGGCATGTTGTCACATTTTACTTCCATTCTTTCGGGGTAAATCAAGAAAAAAGTATACACTGTATTAATGAAACAAAACCACATAATTGTACTAGACGTCTGCAATTAATGTGGGAAAAAATAAATACTCTGAACCCCAAGTGGATTTACACAAACTGAGAAAGTCAAAAAGCGTTAGGTTGTGCCCCGCTCTCCCCTATATTTCACATGTCAGACTTTATATAGAATTTTGGCAGTCTCTTACCCAACAGGTGTTCCACATTACTCTTGTTCTTTGTTTGCCCTGAAAATGTGCATGTATACATTGACAATGTCAATATCTACCCTATGCAGTAAACCCAGCCAGCGATAACAAAGCACTCTGACAAGAATTTTGCACCAGTGCTCTGACTCACTCACCTAACCTAATGAATTTGAACTCCAGCAGATCTCTAGATTCCATTTGTGACTATTCTGGGCAGAAAATATCAGGTTCAGATTCCAGATTGAGAAACCAAGAGTGAGTTTTATGTACACACATTCCAATTTAATGGTCTGTTAATAATTATTAACTGATATGATGAGAAATACAACAACTGCTTCATTCACAGTAGACAGAGAAGGCAGAATGCATGTAACAGCTTTAAACTAGGCTATAGGACCATAGATTGAGTGTGCTTGCATCTCTCATGGTTTGGTCTAAAACAAATTATGTTTAATACTGCTTCTGATCAGTGATAAAATAACTGATACCATAAAACAAGCCAGACTCTGATATGTATTGCTAGTTTTGCTTGTTTATGTAAGGAAATGTCATGAATGAGAAGTGTCCTATAGTGTGACTATCAAAATTATCTACTACAATTTTTCAAATTCTTGAATAATACTAGACATATTCATTTAGAGACTATACATGGAACATTTGTACTTTTAAAAATGTATTTGTCACATCACATGACTTAGTGAACGGCACTAAAGCTAGCTATAAATTAGCTATGTAGGCCAGATCTAAAATGTTGTTGACATGAAATGATCCAGGTTTAATTACATTTGATGAGTAAACGACAAATGATGATAGTTGATATGTTGACGGCTCTGACGGCAACAAGGTCGCACTTGTTTAGGCCTACAGCTGAGACAGAGACAAGCACCTGTGTGTGTGTGTGTGTGTGTGTGTGTGTGTGTGTGTGTGTGTGTGTGTGTGTGTGTGTGTGTGTGTGTGTGTGTGTGTGTGTGTGTGTGTGTGTGTGTGTGTGTGTGTGTGTGTGTGTGCGCGACGTGCGTGTGCGCCCACTGGTTTTGAGGATGCAAAGTCCCTATATTGTGGTGTGTATTCAGGTTTCAGGCCACGCCCCCTACATTGTGATGAAATGACGATGTCGTAATTCAAAACGGAAAATAAACATACTAAAGATTTGTATCAAAAATGTAGAAATGCAGAAAGTTTTGTGTGATGGGTTTAGTTGTAGGGTTAGTAGCCTATAGGGGAATAGAATAGGCTATACAGTTTGCACCGCATAAAAACCATTATGCTTATGGATTGTCCCCGTAGGCTACAAACGGGCGTGTGTGTGTGTGACTGTGCCTGCGTGTGTGTGGACAAACTCTCGTAGAAATCAAAACAAACACAAAGTATAATAATCAATTCAGATAAACATTGTATAATTTACTTTTTGTTTTCAGCATAGGTGTCCAGAGGTAGGGGTTTTCAGTTTCAGCCAAGAATTTTCATTTTGGTGCTTCACTATGGGACAAATTAAATCAAAGCGTATCCATAATGATAAATTACGTCATAATAACAAAATATTGCGCTGCTTCGTTAAGGTGAAAAATAAGTTGACAGAATGGAAACTCGCTTTGGT
This sequence comes from Romanogobio albipinnatus, assembly GCA_023566225.1. Lineage (NCBI taxonomy): Eukaryota > Metazoa > Chordata > Actinopteri > Cypriniformes > Gobionidae > Romanogobio > Romanogobio albipinnatus. The sequence continues at coordinate 29,192,948 of CM042254.1, read as the reverse complement.
TATTATTCCAAATCTTTTATTGGTGTTTTGAGTGACTATTTGGGTCATTAATCTCATTTCAGCAAACCTAGTGCAAGAAATATGAAATTTATGAAGTGTTTGTTGCAGGAACCCCTGTTGGTATCTGCTGGAACTACACCACCTGTGTAAGCAAAGAGTTTAGTTATATATATTTTTTCATATTTCTGCTATTAAAAATTGTTTATTTTATATCAAAATATAGTGATTGGATGCACAGCCCGTAAAGTCAATAGTAAAAGATACTGCATAATAAGTGTCAGGGGTCTGTCACTTCGGTCTAGTTTACTCTTGGTTTGTGACAGAGCCCTGACACTCCTGTACAGGTGCGTAGCACCAAATTTTGGGCCCTGGGTACAAACCATCTTTCTGGGCCCCCGTACCAAATACCATATACCAATGGGGTATTGCATTTTTATCATAAAAACACTTAAAATGTAAACAAAATAAGCTACATTCTGATTAATATATTTTTGTTTTATTGTCAAAAGTACTACTACTTATTGAGATGACAAAAGGTCTAGCAGGTCCAAACCTGGACTAAATCAAATATCTTTGAATTACGTTTTAAAATAAGTCATTTTCAATCATTAAGATGTGCATTTAACTGAGAACAATCCTGTACTTAATGTAAGAGCGTGCGCAAGCTAATTTGCATAACAATGCGGTAACTATCTGTGTTTTCGCGGGTGTTTTTGACAATGGAGTGAAATATACAGTGTTTTCATGTAAACTTCTGACTCTGGGGAGAACTGCAGCAGAAGAGGAGACAAGCTGCGCAGCTGCCTGGAGTGGCAGTGTAGCTCCCAGCTCCGCCTCTGTCTGCTTCTCACTCCCTGAATTATTTACCCAGAAATATTGTTTGCTCGCTATGTAGGGTATGATACTATAAAGTATTGGTATATTATTCAAATAGAGTACGAACATAAATGTATGCTATTCTACCTGGAGTAGATATTTATGTTACAACAATGCCAATGCTCGATGATGCATTTGGAGCTCACCTTTCTTTTCAAAAAACTGAGTGAGCAACTGCTTGCCCTCATTTGCCTTTCTCTCTTTAATCTTCTTTTCTTTTCGTTTTTGAGCCCCTGATTTTCATTTCTTAAGGAAAGACATAACTCTTCCCCTGTCTTCCTAGTTCATATCACGGCTAACTCCAGCTCCTGTTGTTCGACTTCACCCAGCGATGCGCAGATCGATCGGCGGCTGACTTGAAGCAGTGCATACCGGTTAGAAATTTTGTCCGACTTGAGGCAGCGCCGACGCCACGTAACAGTGACGTATGTCACTGTAGTGATGCGAGGGCGATTCGAGAGCAGCCGGCTAATACAGACGGTGCAGTTTCTCCAGAGAGGCTGCACGAGGCTGCACGGACTCTGATGACTACACAGCTGTTCCACGATTGGCCAGATTCACCGCATGACAGCGATCACGCGTTTCGTGTTTATTCTAAAACCTTCAGCTCCACTAATTCATACAAATCTGTTTTTTATAACAGTAAAATGTAGTCGCGATGTTATGTTGTCATGTTTATCAAAATAAAACTTATAAAAAATGTAGACCCCACTTCATTGATAGTGTAGACTTATATGTTGAACTCTATTCTTGTACAAACACACACATAAAGTATTACATGACAATAATGTCTCTGAAACATCTGTGCATTGCCAAATATTGCATTTATTTCACTTCAGCTGTGATAAAGTATGCAAACACAGCGCGAGCGTCACTGCGGGAAGCAGAAAGTGTCCGACTTGCACTGCCCGTGCCGCCCAGGCATTTTGTCCTGCCCGCGCCACCCAGGCGTCTTGTGCTGCCCACGCCACCCATGTGCATTGCCCTGCCAGCTCCAGCCCCTGACCCAAGGCCGGTGAGGTCTCCGGCCCCTGATCAACGTCTGGTGATGACACAGGACGGGAGACAGAGTCCTGTCATGCCTCCAGCTCCTGTCCCGAGTCCAGTGAGGGTTCCAGTCAGGCATCCATACCCACATGACCCACCCTGGCCCTCTGCCAGGACTCCTGACCTGCTGGAACCTGCCTGGTCCGTCCCTCCAGCACCGCCCTGGTCATCAGCCGGGACTCCTGATCCGCTGGAGCCACCCTGGTCCATCCCTCCGGTCCCACCCTGGCCCTCTGCCATGTCTGCTGACCCACCGGAGCCCGCCTGGCCCATCCCTCTGGCCCCATCCTGGTTGTCTGCAGGGGTTCTTGATTGGCCGGAGCCACCCTGGTCTGTCCCTGTGTTTGATTTTCCTGTTTCGTCTGTGTATCTGTCGTGTTATCTTGTTCCTGTCTTGTTTTGGTGTCCCTCGTTAGGGACGCCAAGTGGCGTCCCCTTTGATGGGGGGTAGTGTAGGGGTTCTGTCACTTCGGTCTAGTTTACTCTTGGTTTGTGACGGAGCCCTGACACTCCTGTATTGTTTGTCTTGTGTGACAAAACAAAACACAAGGACAGAAGAGCATGCAGCTCGAGCATGTTTGTGTGCGGGGCGTGGTTTTTGGATCCCAGCACTTCGGTCTAGTTTGGGTTTCAGTTTTGTGTTGGGATTCGGACGTTCATGCTCCGCGTGTTTGTTTTTTGTCACGAGCGCACGGTATGAGCATTCGCTCGTTCTCGTGCGCTCTGTCTTGTCGTGTGAGCATGCGCTCTTCTGTCCGTGTGTGTTTGTGTAGCACGCCGGTTCGTGTTTACATAGGCCGCGTGCTGTTATGTTTTGTCTTATGTTGTGTAGCACGTGTGTTGGTGTTTTTCACTGGCTGCGTGCTTTCATGTTGTGTGTGAACATGCAGCTGATGAGTTTTGGTCACGTTTGGTGTGAGCACGTCATGTCAAGTGTTTCTTTGTGCCAGGTGCTCATGTCTATTGTCTAACCCCGCCCACCTTGTTTCCTGATTATTGGTTCATTTGCCCCACCTGTCTTCCCTCGTTACCCTCTTTTGTTTGTTCCCTATTTAATCTCCTTGTGTTTACAGTCCTGTCCGGAATCGTCAAATGTACCTTGTTTTCCTGCTCCTGTCAAGTCAAGTCGAGTCTTTTTTTCTTTTCTTTTTTTCTCGGGGTAGTTTTGTCTTGTTTTATGTTATTATTCACATTAAAAAGCCCTTATTTCTGCATCTCTGAGTCCTCACTCCTTTCCCTTCACCAACCCTGACAAATAAGTGTTTGTCATCACTTTTCAAAGTTAAAAGCCTATTTATTTCCCTTCAAACTATGCATGATTGTCACCGGTGCAGGCCGGGGCGGACTCGGATGACAGCCGCCCCTGACTCCAGACACCACCGCGAGGAGCCGACACCACAGGCACGCAACAGACGGACAAATGAGGAGGCTAGTAATTGAGTTCAAAAATAACAATCTTTATTGAATAATGATCGGCTTGAGGAAAGACTGAGCAACTCCTGTCTTCTCGGGCTATTTGACCGGAGTAGCCGCTGGAACGATTCTCCACAACGTTGCGGCACATCTGCAGGACTCAAACAGTAAGTAACAGGATATGTTCACTTCCTCAACAGCAGATTCTCGTATCAGGACGTGAGAAGGGGAATTATAACTTTAAAACTCACTTCACAGCGTTGCTGCACGTCTGCAGGACTCAGACGGTATGGGACAGGTAAGGTTTCTTCTCTTAACAGCAGATTCTCTTGTCAGGACGTGAGCGGGGAATTATAACTTCAAACTCACTTCGCAGCGTTGCTACACATCTGCAGGACTCAAACAGTAAGTAACAGGTAATGTTCACTTTCTCAACAGCAGATTCTCTTATCAAGGCATGAGAGGGGAATTATAACTTTAAACTCACTTCGCAGCGTTGCTACACATTTCACAGCGTTACTGCACATCTGTAGGACTCAGGTGGTAGGTAACAGGTAAGGTTTCTTCTCTCAACAGCAGATTCTTTCATCAGAACATAAAAGGGAAATCGTGACTTTAAAACTCACTTCACAGCATTGCTGCACATCTGCAGGACTCAGACGGTAGGTGACAGGTAAGGTTTCTTCTCTTAGCAGCCGATTCTCTTAACAGAACGTGAGAGGGAAATTGTGACTTTAAAACTCACTTCACAGCGTTGCTGCACGTCTGCAGGACTCAGACAGTAAGGAACAGGTAATGTTGCTTCTCTCAACGGCAGATTCTTTCATCAGAGCATAAAAGGGAAATCGTGACTTTAAAACTCACTCCACAGCGTTGCTGCACATCTGCAGGACTCAGACGGTAGGTAACAGGTAAGGTTTCTTCTCTTAGCCGCCGATTCTCTAAACAGAACGTGAGAGGGAAATTGTGACTTTAAAACTCACTTCACAGCGTGGCTGCACGTCTGCAGGACTCAGACAGTAAGGAACAGGTAATGTTTCTTCTCTCAACGGCAGATTCTTTCATCAGAGCATAAAAGGGAAATCGTGACTTTAAAACTCACTTCACAGCATTGCTGCACATCTGCAGGACTCAGACGGTAGGTGACAGGCAGGGTTTCTTCTCTTAACAGCAGATTCTCTTAACAGAACGTGAGAGGGAAATTGTGACTTTAAAACTCACTTCACAGCGTTGCTGCAGTCTTCAGGATTCTTTCCTCGACATCAAACACTTTCATCAGACATTAGCGAGAGACTCAATAGGCAGCTTTACCAGCAATGTTGTACATCTTCAGAGCTCCATCAGCACGTATCACGGTTCAGACTTTTCCACAGCTATACAGTTCTTCCCGAGACTTGTAATTTCAGAGGGAGAGAGAGAGTTAACAGGAGCCTTCAATGAGAGATTACTTCACGACAACACTCAGTGGAAGAGAGGATAATACAAAGCATTACTTCACCAGTTCAGTTGTATCGTTCTGGAATTTAGATGGAGACAAGTAGATCATTTCACAAGAATGAAAGCAGGCGTTGGAAGACTCTTCTCAGCATAGCACACAGCACTCGTGTTCACTTCAAATCCACAGCATTAATTCGGCGTGCATCAAGTAAGGCAAACAACTGCAAATCACTCACACAGTAAGGCTGATCAGAAGCCTCGCTTCATTCATGCAATTCAATGGGAATGTTCAACTCTAAATTCCTCCCCAGCGTATCTGAAACAGATGTCCTCCTCAATAGTAAATTTCACATGCACAGTCTTTTCTTCAAGCTTTATATTTGATTCAACGATGTAATTAATTCACTTATCTTTCTCTCTTCCAGCGCAGATCCAAACAGCCGTTCAGTCCAGTAATATTCCACAAGCAGCTTTAAACGACAGACTCCAATGCCAGTTCTTCACTCACACGAATTTCCAGGATTACAGCGTCCAATGTGAGCGCTCAAACAGGAGATCTTCTACCCCAAGACACAACGACAGAGACCCAGCCAAACGACTGATTACCTGGACACTGACTGACTTTCACCAGCTCGACCTCAACTCTCAACCCTCCACTTTCCAACCTCCGAACCTGCTTCTCCCTTTTTCTCTTCTGAATGGCTCTTTTATCCTCCTCTTGTGAAGCGGAAAGCCTGTGCAACCACCGCTCCTCTCTCTCTCACACCTGCCGTGCATCAGCAGTAATTCGGGTGGGACAATATCCCCGCTACACCCGGAACCGGAGTGAGGTGTTACACCAACACAGTTCCCCTCGGGGAACATGGAAAGAACGAAAGGTTCCGCTTTGCCCAGCATTTTGTCACCCGTGACATCCCCCCCTGCCAATCGGTTCTAGTCCCTAGAACCGGTCTTTCTAATGCCAGTCGCCATATCTCTCAGGTGGCTGTCCTCGGTTGTCCCGCTGGGACCGTCGGGGTGGCGTGGGTGGAGCCACTCGGGCCTCCACTTCGGGGTTCCCTGGGACTATTGCCCACCCTATCATGGGTACATTGGGGGCAGGCGGCGGCTGCTGCTGTGGATAGTTCGGACATGGACGGAGCAAATTTCGATGAAGTACTCGTATGGGTCCCGGTTTTCCCTCAGGCCGTACCGAGTAGACTGGAGCATCAGGCCCCTGTCGGTGTTCTACCACATATGGTGTCGATTCCCAACGATCATGGAGCTTTCCTTTCCCTGGACGTCGGTTGTCCCTTACCAGCACTCGCTCTCCAGGCAGTAAAGGGGCTTCTCTGGCAGTTCGATCATACAGTCGCTTGTTCTTAGCTGCTGCAGCACTCAAATGGCCTGACACTCGCTTGTAGGCATTTAGTAATTGTTGGTGGTGTTGATTTACCCAGTCTGTGGTGTTGTACTCTCCTTCGGTGGCCTCGGTGCCCAGGAGCAAGTCTACAGGTAGGCGTAGATGACGCCCAAACATGAGATAAGAAGGGGCATACCCGGTGATGCTGTGCACACTATTGTTATAGGCTTGTAGTAACGTAGGGAGGCTCTCGGCCCATCGACACTGCTGCTCACTCTCCAACGTTCCCAATAGTCCCAACAGGGTCTGATTGAATCTCTCGCACCCTCCGTTACCTTGGGGGTGATACGAAGTCGTGTGTGTCTTTCGACAACCATAGAGATGGCTCAGCTCCTGTATGACTCGGGACTCAAAATTTGGACCTTGGTCCGAATGGAGGATCTCTGGACAGCCGAACGGCTGTATTACCGTTCTCCAAAGGGCATTGGCTGTAGTCGCTGCCGTCTGGTCTACGGTGGGGACGGCCCAGGCGTACTTGGTAAACAGATCGGTCATTACCAGGATATTTTGATATCGATCTGCGGGTCGCCCTAGGGTCAGGAAGTCAATCCCTATGATGTGCAGAGGAGCCTTCGGCCGAAAGGGAACCAGTGGGGCTCGAGGCTCCTTCCGGCGTTTAAACAGCGTGCACCGTGGACAACTCTGAACAAACTCTTCAACTTTCTTCTCCATCTTTGACCAGTAGAAATACCTCCTCAGCAGTGACAAAGTCTTTTCTTGGCCCTGATGGCCAGCATGGGTGTGATAGGCAATCAACAGCTCTTGGACTTGGTCCTCTGGGACCACCACTTGATACCTGGTTTCCTGAGTTCTTGAATCTCGCAGTGAACGACAGATTACCCCTTCTCTGATCCGCAATCTCTTCCACTGTTTCAGGAGCTGTTGTACTCCCACTGTCTGAGCCTGCCTTTCCTCGGCTCGCAGCCTGAATCCTCGCCTGAGATACGAGGCGACCTGACACAGGTCTTCATCTCCCTGCTGTAATCCTCTCCACCATCCGGGGTCCCATCCCCAACTGGACGGAACATCCCCCTGGGTCCCGGGAGCTTCCACGACTGCCACCAACAATTCATCCTCTTGACCAGGGGTATCGAGATGCGTTTGACCATCTCTCTGAATGGCTGGGAGTCTGGACAATGCATCAGCATTCGCGTTTTCTCTGCCAGGTCGATACTTAAGCCGATAGTCATAATTAGCAAGCTGAGCCACCCACCGCTGCTCCACTGCTCCCAACTTGGCAGTCTGCAAATGGACTAGAGGATTGTTGTCCGTGATCACCGTCACCTTAGCTCCCCACAGATAGTCTTTGAATTTCTCGGCCATGGCCCATTTCATGGCTAGCAACTCTATCTTGAAGGAACTGTAGTTTGCTGCGTTCCGCTCTGCAGGGTGTAAACTTCGACTGGCATAAGCAATTACCTTCTCTACTCCTTGTTGCTCTTGGGCTAGTACCGCCCCCAATCCTGCATTGCTGGCATCGGTATACAGGAGAAACGGCTGAGTGAAGTCTGCATAGGCTAGGATAGGAGCCCCCAGAAGTTCCTGCTTCAGATTCTGAAAGGCTGTTTCACACGCTGAGTCCCATTGCACCGTCGATGAGCTTCTGCCACGGGAACGTCCAGTGCCAGCAAGAAGCTGGTTCAATGGCTTAGCAAGCCCAGAGAATCCTTTAATAAATCGTCGATAATATCCCACGAAGCCTAGGAAGGACCGCACTTGTCTCACTGTTCGTGGGGGTTCCCAGCCTTGGACTGCTGCAACTTTCTCTGGATCAGGGGATATACCGGCAGCGCTGACTCGATGTCCCAGGAATTGTACCTCTTTGCGAAACAACTGGCATTTTTCTGGTCTCAACTTTAGCCCATACCTCTCCATGGCCCGGAAGGCATTCTCCAAGTGATGCAGGTGAGTTTGAAAGTCAGGGGAAAAAACGATTACATCGTCTAAATAGACCAGCGTGGACTCGACTAGTTGCCCTCCCAGGCATCGCTGCATAAGTCGCTGGAAGGTAGCGGGGGCGTTGCACAAACCGAACGGCATCCGGTCCCACTCGAATAGCCCGAACGGTGTGGTGAAGGCAGTTTTCTCTCGGTCGCGGTCATCCATCTGTACTTGCCAGTATCCGCTGGCCAGATCCAAGGTTGAATACCATGCTGCTTGGGTCAAACTCGTGAGTGAGTCTTCGATCCGCGGCAATGGGAATGCATCTTTCTTAGTCACACTATTGAGCTTGCGGTAGTCGACACAGAATCTCCAGGCTCCCGTTTTCTTCTGTACTAGGACTATCGGGGCTGCCCATGGACTACTACTTTCTCGAACAATCCCTCCATCTAGCATCCCCTTTAGCAGAGCGCGGACTTCAGTGTAGAGAGTAGGGGGCACCGGACGGTACCGCTCCCGACTAGGTGTTGCTTCACCGGTGGGTATTTGGTGCTTAATCACTCCTGTACAGCCATAGTCTTCCTCATGGATTGCGAACACATGTTTCCACTTCTTCAGGAGCTCCTGGAGCTGTAACACTTGTCCTTCCTCCAGGTCCTCACCCTTCAAAGACTCCTCCATCAAATGGGTCGGCATTTCCCCTCTCACAGGGCCTGAACTGGCCTCCACTGGACGGACGGCAACTTCTACCACCGCAGGGCTCACCTGCCTGAAACAGACATCTTGTTGCTCTTGGACTTGGACAGGACGGACAGATGAAACTCGCACCAGACGTTGGTGTCGACGAAGGAGTACTGGGTAGGGATGGGCGTTTCGCACCTTCACTGAAACTCGCCCTCGTCGTATGACCGCTAGCCCATGGGCTACTTCGATGGGTTGACAATCTTCATGGGGCTCTACCAGGACGCAGTTACCTGACTCACGGGGTCCAGCAGGCACTCGGACCCAGAGAACAGCCTCGCTCCGGGCTGGAACAGACAGAGCGTACCGGCAGGCGACTCGACCGATATCTTCCCGCTCTTGCACCTGACTTGCTGCATGGACTCTTCGACAATCGGCCAGGATCCGGTCCCAGTCCTGCCTTGTTGCTAACGGGGACGTTCGGGCCGGTCGGCCTTCAAACAGCTCTTCCCAGCAATCCAGAATGACATTCATCCCTAGCAGTGCTCGATGGAGACCCAAGCAGTGGTCTCGAACAATAACGACACCCTTCTGGTGAACAGGGACCCCTCGAACCAGAAAGTCTACCATGATGTACCCAGTGTAAGGAATATCCAATCCATTCGCTCCACGTAATGTGAGTCTTGAAGTTTCCGTCCTGTGAAGCCGATGATCCGCGAATAACTCCAGAGCCAGACTCTCTGAAAACAAGGTGACCTGAGAACCTGTATCGACCAGACAATTAATCTTCATTCCATTAACTTGAACTTCCACGGTGGGGCAACGCCCAACCCAGTCGTCTCTCATCACTGGAACAGAACAAGGGTCTCTTGAAGGGGTCCCGGCCACTTGACCCACAGTGACCGGTGGGACTAAAAACCCCCTTGAGAACTTCGACGACGGTCGCACTGGCGACTGATGTGTCCCGGATTTCCACAATTGATACAGATGGGTCGACCCTGGTGGTCCCACTGAAACCGGGGGCCCGTCGGACGTGGAGGGCGGCGTACAGGTCCTTGCCCCTCATCTGAGTATGATCTCCCTCGCACCATCGGTCCACCCTCGACTCGACCTCGATGAAGCTCACTCAAAAGGCTCCGAGACAACTCTGCCATCTGTCCCTTAACATCCTCCAGTAATTCTGTCCTCAATTCCTGTTTCCACTCATTTGACTCAACAGGCGCGGGTACGGTGGCGCTGCTGGCCGCCACACGAACTGGTGTCCGAGCCGTCTCTCCCTGATCGGACTCCAACGCCAAGGCCTCTTGTCGAAGAGCCTCAAAAGACATAGTGGGGTCTCGTCGAAGCTGGAGCCGTATGACCTGGCGCACCGGTCCTTCACACAGCCCCAAAACAAACTGGTCTCTTAATAAGCCCTCTCCGTCTCCCAATCCATGATCTTGTCGACCTTTCAGCCGGCCAAACTGCTCTCGCAGTTTCAGGGAGTATGCTCGCAGAGTCTGCTGAGGCCCCTGCTGGCAGTTAAAGAACTGGGCACGAAGAATGGCTACCGGGGTAGAATCTCCATATACTTCAAACAAGAAATCAAAGATGTTCTTCGCAGTGGCCCGCGTGGCTTCTGATGCGGCGAGAACTTCTCTTTTAGCTTCTCCTTCTAACGATCCTAGCACAAACTGTACCTTTTGTGATGCGCTCAGTCCTTGTAATCCAGCCAGATATTCTGTCTGCGCTTTCCAGTCCTGAAAACTCAGCTCCGATCCTGATCCTCCATAGCGTTGTGCCCAAGGGGCTCCCATCATGATGGGCACGACTTGCGAGCGGACTGGTGGGACCTCTTCGTCCGCCATCGCGTACCTGTGACCGCTCCAACTCACGGTGGCAACCCTGCCGACTTACGCCAAATTGTGTCACCCGTGACATGATTGTGTTTTTTTTATTTTTTTTTATTTTAATTTTTATGAATGCTTGAACAGAACAACAATTACAAAACAAAGCTGCTAAGGATGTATAAATAAAATGCAGCAATATATAAATAGAGGCCACAGCGACCAAGGAATACCGTTTCCATGAAAGGGTGTACATGGTCTGCAACAATGCTTAGGTAGGTGGTACTTGTCAAAGTAACATCTGCATGGATGGCAAGACCCAAGGTTTCCCAGCAGAACATTACCCAAAGCATCACACTGCCTTCTTCCCATAGTGCATCCTGGCGCCATGTGTTGCCCAGGTAAGCAACGCATATGCACCCATCCACGTGATGTAAAAGAAAACGTGATTCATCAGACCAGGCCACCTTCTTCCATTGCTCTGTGGTCCAGTTCTGATGCTCACATGCCCACTGTTGGAGCTTTCGGCATAGGACAGGGGTCAGTATGGGCTACTCTGACTGGTCTACGGCAACCCCATATGCAACAAACTGTGTATTCTGACACCGTTCTATCAGAACCAGCATTCACTTCTTGAACAATTTGAGCTACAGTAGCTTGTTTGTTTGATCGGACCACACGGGCCAGCCTTCGCTCCCCACGTGCATAAATGAGCCTTGGCCCGGCCATGACCCTGTCACCGATTCACCACTGTTCCTTCCTTGGACCACTTTTGATAGATACTGACCACTGCAGACCGGGAACACCCCACAAGAGCTGCAGTTTTGGAGATGCTGTGACCCAGTCATTTAGCCACGCAAACTCGTTCAAATCCTTACGCTTGCCCATTATTCCTGCTTCTAACACATCAACATTGAGGACAAAATGTTCACTTGCTACCTAATATATCCCACCCACTAATAGGTGCTGTGATAAAGAGATAATCAGTGTTATTCACTTCACGCTATTTCATAAAATCTTAAGTGTTTTACCGTTTTTCTCCATTGGTTTAGCTCATTTCTTGAAACAGAAATTACATTCTCAAAACAACATGGACAAACCTCCAAAACCACTCTGCAACAGAATAGCATTTCTCATTCATTTCATCAAATTGCAAATGTCTAAGTACATGTCTCAATGTCTTAGTACATCTTTGCAAATGATTAAGTACAGGTAGCCTACATTTAGCACAATTTCCAAGTGAATAGATCTTGTTGATCTAAACTGATTGTTCATTCTCAGTCTAATGGTTGTTCGCTCCAGGGACGTCGTTAGGCCTATTTTAGGGGGGCTGAAGCTACCCCAAAATGCTCCTAAGCCCCCCTAAATGATAATAAGAACAACAATAACAATTTGATTTATCAATAACCGTATCCTCATCCATATTTAGACACAACAAATTATATATATCCAGCTACAAAAAAATAGCCGAAAAGTCGGAAGTTGGACAGAAGTAGCCTAACAAAGAGTCGTGCTATCAAGATGATGCACCGCATCTCATTGCATTGGTGTGAACTGTGGCAGCTTTCAGAGCATTGCAGACCGGAGCGCTACTGTAATTAACTGCCTGGAGGATTCATCTCGTCTCGTCGTTACCAAGGTTATAACCGTTAACGAAAATGAACGAAAACTAGGTGGGTTGTCGTTAACTGAAATAAAAATGAAAACTAGGCATTACAAAAAAAAACGATAACTAACCAAATCTGTAGCTAATGTGTGTTTGGCAAAACTAAAATAAAATTATGATTAAATGTACTTAGTTTTGTCTTTCATAGAGCAAATAATGTTCAGATGCATTTCCGTTCCCTCACGCTCTCTCTCTCACATAGCCTACACGCACGCCACACACACATACACGCGCGCACACACACACCGCCGTCTTCATGAGAACGAGTGTTCGACGTTGAAAGCAAGTTCGCGAAAGGTTGGTATCTCGTGAACACCTTTACACAATCACACATTAAAAAGTGGTATAAAAATATTTTTAATTCAGAATATAATTTTGTCAGTGTGTTAATGTCGACCCGAGAAGCGATTGCTACTTTAGAAAGTTAACTAGTCGCAAGTTTGAGGTAAAATGCACTTGGGTTGTCGATGTCAAAACATAGAAGCTGTGATTAAAATATTAAATAATGTTTTGTCATTAGGCTATTGTATAGGGTAAATTTAGTATAGGGTGTGAAAATTGTACAGCTGTGGTATTTGTAGCCTATAGGTTTAGCTCAATTTAGGTTTAGCTGTATATTTGTATTTTAGCTCAAAAATGGGTTGAATACATGAGGTTCTGTGTAATTAAATAGCATTATGTGGACAACTTATCTTAAATAGGCATAGAGAGGAATAGTATGCTATTACTTTATCATAAATTTACATGAGCAGACAGATAGCATTTAAGTAGTAACTCATAAGTGTAGCTCTAGATTTGAGTGCAAAGATTTTGCAAACGCAAGTTACAAATACCCTGGGGGCTAAGCCCCCCCTGTCTTCCAATCCTAGTGACGTCCCTGGTTCGCTCCAAGACGTGTCAGCGTCATTTCATTGTATAAGTCATCACATGCACAATAGTCTGTTCAATTGTCAAAATCAGTCAAGAACATAACATGAATACCATCTATGAATCCCTTGGAACATTTGATCAATTTATTACAGCAATTGACAGTCAGGTGAAACTAGAACTTGACTAACGAAGGTGGACTTTCACACATCTCAGATGACCAATCAAACAGTATGTTTAGTTATCTGACAGGTGCTGTGCATGACTGTGAATGCTGCCAAACATGTATGTAAAGAGCTTGACCATGCAGGACCAGTACAATTTCTGAACATGGAGGCACCTGGCCAAGTAAATGAACAAGGGCAACTGCCTGCTCGAGGGAGAGGAAGAGTGAGAATGAGAGATTGAACCTGTGGAGGAAGAGGGGTAGAGAGGGAAAGGGGGAAGAGAGGGGAAGGGGTAGAGAGGAGTAGAGAGAGGAAGAGAGGGGAAGGGGGTAGAGAGGGGAATGGGGTAGAGAGGGGTAGAGAGGGGAAGGGGGAAGAGAGGGGTAGAGAGGGGAAGGGGGAAGAGAGGGGTAGAGAGGGGAAGGGGGAAGAGAGGGGTGGAGAGGGGAAGGGGAAGAGAGGGGTAGAGAGGGAAAGAAAGGGGATGGGGTATAGAGGGGAAGGGGGAAGAGAGGAGAAGGGGGTAGATAGGGGAAGGGGTAGAGAGAGGTAGAAGGGGAAGGGGGAAGAGAGGAGAATGGGGTAGAGTGGGGAAGAGAGCGGAAGGGGGAAGAGAGGATAAGGGGGTAGAGAGGGGTAGAGTGGGGAAGAGAGGGGAAGGGGGTAGAGAGGTGAAGAGAGGGGAAGGGGGTAGAGAGGGGAAGAGAGGGGAAAGGGGGATGAGAGGGGAAGAGGGGGAGTAGGATGTGGCCAAAGAAGACGGGCACCTAATTTATCAGATGCGATTCGGGCAACCTTGGGTACCCATTGGTTGACATTGAGAGAGGCTGGACAGAGACTTCAGCCCAACCTCAGCAGATATAAAAAAACAAACCTTTGAAAATGCATGAATGAATCGAATGATTTTACAATGTGGAGAGAAATAAATATTTTCATCAATATGCAGTACTGGTCTTTTGTAGTGTTTGGTCAATATATTCATATACTTTACTCTAACGATATCTCTGAAAAAAATCAAACCCAGATTATATAATTAGAAAAGTAGAAATTTTACAAGTGTTTAAGCTTGAGAACAGCGTGTGGATGGCCAGGAGGGTGAGGGTGAGGACAGTGACTAGTGAAGAACTGTTAGTTGTGAAACTCCAGATCTATTTACAGCACTGCAGGCTGCATATAATTTTCATTGTTTTTTGTTTGTGTGTTTATATTACAGTATATTATGCTGTATACATTTTCTTTTTACTCTGATGTATGGAAGTTATTTTATGTGTGTGAATGATAATGGTTATAATTTCCTTGGCAGTATGAGTGCAATGTGTGATGTCAAACCTTGGAGGCTACTCAGTAAACAGTACAGTAACCATTGTCAGTGAAGGACTGGGCTAAGACTGAAAAGTGGACATGAGGGATATTTCAATAGTCCTCTGCCATAGTGACAAAACATCTAAACATTTTGACTTGCAGTGCTTACACAACGCCAAAGGGACGACACATTTCGGGGGCACTGACTGTTTAAATGAGAAGGAAATTTAGTTTTGACACATGAGTGAACTGTTTTGGGAGAGGTATGAGCTTTTGCAGGTGAACCATGGTGTTGTGCCAAACCATCCACGTTATTTTGGCAAAAGAATCAAGAGTGTTGAGAACGTCCGGTCTGTTTCAAGAAATGAGCCAAAGCGATTGAGAAGGATCTTTGCCCTTTTTGTGGCACTGACTATTTATATGGGAAAGGAATTTAGTTTTGAAGCATGAGTGGACAGTTTTGGGAGAGATATTAGCTTTTGCAAGTGAGCTATACACTCACCTAAAGGATTATTAGGAACACCATACTAATACTGTGTTTGACCCCCTTTCGCCTTCAGAACTGCCTTAATTCTACTTGGCATTGATTCAACAAGGTGCTGAAAGCATTCTTTAGAAATGTTGGCCCATATTGATAGGATAGCATCTTGCAGTTGATGGAGATTTGTGGGATGCACATCCAGGGCACGAAGCTCCCATTCCACCACATCCCAAAGATGCTCTATTGGGTTGAGATCTGGTGACTGTGGGGGCCATTTTAGTACAGTGAACTCATTGTCATGTTCAAGAAACCAATTTGAAATGATTCGAGCTTTGTGACATGGTGCATTATCCTGCTGGAAGTAGCCATCAGAGGATGGGTACATGGTGGTCATAAAGGGATGGACATGGTCAGAAACAATGCTCAGGTAGGCCGTGGCATTTAAACCATGCCCAATTGGCACTAAGGGGCCTAAAGTGTGCCAAGAAAACATCCCCCACACCATTACACCACCACCACCAGCCTGCACAGTGGTAACAAGGCATGATGGATCCATGTTCTCATTCTGTTTACACCAAATACTGACTCTACCATCTGAATGTCTCAACAGAAATCCTGACTCATCAGACCAGGCAACATTTTTCCAGTCTTCAACTGTGGTTATTTCAGTCAAAGTTGCTCTTCTATCAGCTTGAATCAGTCGCCCATTCTCCTCTGACCTCTAGCATCAACAAGGCATTTTCGCCCACAGGACTGCCGCATTCTGGATGTTTTTCTCTTTTCACACCATTCTTTGTAAACCCTAGAAATGGTTGTGCGTGAAAATCCCAGTAACTGAGCAGATTGTGAAATACTCAGACCGGCCTGTCTGGCTCCAACAACCATGCCACACTCAAAATTGCTTAAATCACCTTTCTTTCCCATTCTGACATTCAGTTTGGAGTTCAGGAGATTGTCTTGACCAGGACCACACCCCTAAATGCATTGAAGCAATTGACATGTGATTGGTTGATTAGATAATTGCATTAATGAGAAATTGAACAGGTGTTCCTAATCATCCTTTAGGTGAGTGTAGTGTTGTGCTGAACTGTAAGACTGTTTGGCCAAATGATCTTACAATTTTGAGAATGTAATTTCTGTGTCAAGAAATGAGCCAAACCAATGGAGAAAAACTGTAAATTAAATGCATGATTATATTGCCTTATTTTTATTTGCATGTATCATTTGGGGGTCATGACCACCCCAGTTGAGAACCACTGCATTAGATATATAAAGATTTGCTGTTATGAGTTTAATTTTTACAGAGAGATTCACACAAATAAACCAACGCAAATAAAGCAGAAATTAACATGCTGAACCTCCCTTCAGCGGGTTCATTTCTCCTGAGAGACTCTTGTGACTGTAAGGACTGAACTCCCCATCCTACAGGAAGTGGCATCATACAGACCAAATTTCAACAGCACTCAGCTAAGTTCACTTATATAGATAATAAAACAATGGATCTTCAAACAAGCTGCAACATAAAGCTGTTTTCACTTCTGTATCTTGCCCTGCACTGTAAGTGTTTCAAAATCATATTATCTCCTCGTATATATGCTGTATATTTAGTTTGTTATTTGATGTTTAGATAAGCATATTGCTTATTTTTGTTTATGTTTATTATTTTTGCTGCTCTTTTAAGAATTGTATAATGTTAATGAGTTTATTTGAAAAAAAAAAAATTACAACGAACAATATTAAGAACATTCATGATCATTTAATTGTATTATTTACACTTTGACTATATAAACATTTCAGTGTGCATGTAATTTCAGTTTTTTTCTGGAAGACTTCATTGAACGTCTCTGTGGAGCAAGGTCAAAATGTCACACTGAGCTGCCCACTGATGCCTAACAGCAGCAAGGGGGTTTTGAGCTGGTACAAACAGGCTCCCGGGCAGGAGCCACAGTTGATCCTCTCCTACAATGTGACCAAC
This sequence comes from Romanogobio albipinnatus, assembly GCA_023566225.1. Taxonomy (NCBI): domain Eukaryota; kingdom Metazoa; phylum Chordata; class Actinopteri; order Cypriniformes; family Gobionidae; genus Romanogobio; species Romanogobio albipinnatus. Next base: position 29,175,927 of record CM042254.1, on the reverse strand, counting down.
ACTTCACTGGTGCACTACGGCACGGGACTGGACCAGAGTAGATATGCCATCTTAACCGGGGAAGAGTTAAACCTCCGTCACCTCTTGCAAATCATCACAACTCTGCAAAATGACACTGGCACTTATTATTGCGGGTTTTCAGACAAAAACCAGACAATGCTTGAGAATTAAATGCAAGTGCTTGAATATTCAACAATATTACTGATCTGTACTGAATAATTGATGATCTTTACAACAGTAATGAATTAACACTGAACTGACTAAACAACAGCCAAAATAATTTTCCTGTTATCACTGTAAAGCTGCTTTCAAACAATCTGTATTGTATAAAGCGCTATATAAATAAAGGTGACTTGACTTGACTTGAATGCTGTATTACATATTATTTAAGATATTTTACTTATCTTAAATGCATCTCTGTGCAAAGTAACTTTACAGTATTTATGGGGGGAAATTAATAAACATGCATTTTTTCAGGCTTCTATTTTCCATCATGAAAGCTGTCTTTTCAATGTTCAAATATTTCTGGCTTGCATTGCAAAACCTGCAAACTCTGTTCTAATTGGATTAGTTGGTTCCCAGGAGGTCTGTGCAGAAGTGTGACAGAACGTGCATCTGTCTCTGCCAGTAAACCAACGGCTCTTTCCTGTTTTTGTGTCCCTCTTAACCGAATAACAGTCAAATATGTTTTTAACACACAGCTACTCTATACTGTATATCATATCAAAGAAAAACACTATTCTTGTCTCGGGTTTATCATGCAAGAAAATGTCCAGTGTCTTAAAGATATGATACATTTAAGACAGACAGACAGACAGACAGACAGACAGACAGACAGATAGATAGATAGATAGATAGATAGATAGATAGATAGATAGATAGATAGATAGATAGATAGATAGATAGATAGATAGATAGATAGATAGATAGATATAGATAGATATAGATAGATAGATAGATATAGATAGATATAGATAGATAGATAGATAGATAGATAGATAGATAGATAGATAGATAGATAGATAGATAGATAGATAGATAGATAGATAGATAGATAGATAGATAGATAGATAGATAGATAGATAATGGCTATTATTGATAACTAAAATAAATGTATATTATCCCATTGTGTTGGTAAGGCAACAAAATGAATACGATATAAATAATGTACAATAATATTAAAAATATGAATAATTCAAAGAATTCCCTAAAACCCAATTAATTTAGCCTGTGAAGGATTCAGCTGTAATTGTTGATTGTTTTTAGATGGACCATCTGCACACGGCATTTGAGCACATGGGACTTTCTTCCTTTAACCGCCAACCTCTGTCAACTTTATAAGAGCAACACTGAAACAAATCAAGCTTCACTGGCTCTAGAGGGAAATCACATTGCAGCAGCTCACAAAAAATATGATACATAAAGAAACAAATGAAATAGAACAGAAATGAATCTCAATGGAAAGGCACTGGGTGTGATTATCATTATTATCTCTCTTCTTCTGTTAAGGTGAGATTTGAAAAACAAAACCAATTCAATTATTTAATGTCTTGATCCTGTGGCTCATGGAGCAGCTTTTCTATTACAGCCTTGCCTCGGGCGAGAAGGACAAAATGAACCAGATGTTTAGCAGAGGACTTCGGCTTGTTGTGGAGGGTAAGAGGTGCTTTCAGCTATTACATCCTGAAGGTAGAATGACTTGCTCCTAGTTGCTCATTTCATATACTAATCATCATCTTATTGACATGATTTTAGTGCCATATGTCCGTGTTGATCGCCTGGTGACTCCGAAGGTGCATGTTCTTCTGCCTTTTGGAGTTCAGAAGCATCGCTCGGAGAGAGTGACGCTTGCATGTGTCATCACTGGGTTACAGTCTAAAGCTGTGAAGATCACATGGAAGGTGAACGGAGCAACAGGCCTCAAAAAACACGCCAGCTCTCCACAAGTGCACAGAGAGCCTGGGGGTACGTTCTCTGCTGTGGGACTGTACTCGGTTCTTGCTCATAAATGGAGCCGTGAGAATACGTACAGGTGCGAGGTGGCATATAAAGGACCATTTTACTGGACTGATAAGGTCCAGTCGCCTCTCTGCAGTCCTCTTGAGGGGTTGTAATTGTGTCCTGTGTTAGAGACTCTCTAAAGCATGAGACCCACATGCTACATATTTCACTGAAGCACAAAGGGGGTGGGGGGGTGGGGGGGGGGGGGTTGGGTTAGTGAAGCCTGTTTGAATTCAGAATTTTTGTATTGTCACATTATTTTCATTGGATTTTGCTTCCAAATTCTCATTATAGCTCATGAAATTTAAACGTTTACCTTGTTCTCATTATTTCGAAAATGGTTCTTTTTAATTGAATCATCGTAAAAAAACAAAATATTTCTTTAAGCAAATTATTATTATAGGCCTAGTAGTAGTATTTACTTTAAATTGCCATGAAAACCATATGTTCTTTTCTTTTCTGTTTTTGTTGTTTTGTTTTGTTCTGTTTGTTTTCTGTTTGTTTGTTTTGTTTTGTTTTGCACCTTTTCGTTGATTAGCCAGACACATTTTTCTGTTTTTATGTGAGGCAAACAAAATATGACTTTTTATTATAAAAAATTAAACATACATTTCTTTAAGCAAATTATTATTATTGTTGTTGTCGGTGTGTTGTTTCCTTTAAATTGCCATTGAAAGTGTATATACTTTATTTGTGTGTTTTCATCTAGTTTAGTTTAGTTTAGTTTAGTTTTGTACACACATTTTTTCTGCTTTTATGTGAGGCAAACAAAATATGACTGTTTATTATAAAAAAATGTATTTCTTTAAGCAAATAATAATTATTATTATTGTTGTTGTCGGTGGGGTTGTTTCCTTAAAATCGCCATTGAAACTGTATATACTTTATTTTTGTGTTTTCTTCTAGTTTAGTTTGTTTAGTTTTGTTTTGTACACACATTTTTCTGCTTTTATGTGAGGCAAACAAAATATGACTGTTTATTATAAAAAATAAAAAATATTTTTCTTTAAACAAATCATTATTGTTGTTGTTGTTGTCGTCGGTGGTGTTGTTTCCTTTAAATTGCCATTAAAACTGTATATACTTTATTTTTGTGTTTTCTACTGTTTAGTTTAGTTTTGTTTTATACATACATTGTTCTGCTTGTATGTGATACACACAAAATATGTGTTCATTGTAGAGTACAATATTTAAGCATTCAGTCCAACCCATTCAACAATTTGCAAACATCAGTGTAACTAAAGAATCACAAGGGGGCGCTAAAGGTTTAATGTAAGCCCTGTTTACTAAAAACCTCAATAAAAGGTCACGAGAAGGGCAGTACATACAGACACTTAACTTTCAGAAACAGTTGGCATGACGCTTGTTCCTTTCAAAAATTCTCCAAGTCTAACTGGAACATTAATATAATAAACAGGCTTAATCAATCAGTTTCTCTTTTGACACCAATGGCAAAAATGTTCCTATGTGAGCTGGACAACACACACATAAATGTTTGAGGCTTATTCTCTTGAAAGGGTTTGTAATCAATTGCCCAATTACATTAGTTTGAAATGGAAAACATCATATGCCCCTTTGACAAATTATATATATATATATTTAGTGAAATATGTAAAATTAAAAATAATATTGTCCCAGCATGAATTTTATAGAGATAATTTAATACCTCAATGTCCTAGGGGAATATCTAATACACATGTAGCATATGGCATTGAGGAATCCCATAGGAATTAAGGTCTTCTCATATCCTGATGGGGGGAGTAGGACCACAGTTCTGAGTATGCAGCTATAGACAGTTCTGCTGACTACACTGAAGTGTGACACGGGCACGGCACACTTTAGACTGGCTAGTGCACACATGGAGACTATACCGGTGAATCATAAAGAACATAGAGAGTCTAATAAATGTTGCACACTTTTCTTGACGTGTTTTACCCCAAGCATGTGAATAAAAGTGAATGAATCTCTACTTTTTTGACATTAACATCAGTTATGTGCTGCTGTGTGCAGGTGTTTGCTCTTGAGTGCTTTTTATAGTCCACATGGGGAAATCCTTACTGTACAAACTGTCCAAACTACATGGCTTACATATTTGCATGGCTACAGGAACAATAGCCTCTGGGCTCTGGTACTTGTTTACAGCCTAACTGACTAATCTACAGACCATCAGTGGCCTTTAAGAAATGTTGCCTGTGCAGTGGACAATCGGCGGTGTGTTGCCGAGGTCCTGTAAAACAGGTTTATTTCTCTGTATGAGGGATAGGCCTCAACATGCCTCACAGGTGAAGCCTGGTTAATCTAGATTAAATCTGACCTGTTCACCAAATCATTCCTTATTTCAACACACCACGTCAAACAGAAACATGTATCACTGGAAGGACAAAAACATTATTTTTTTAAGTCTCCATTAGGCAATACACAGCAAATACAGCTGTTTGATATTTCCTTTATACAAATCAGTAAGTGTATTGTTTTTTTTTTGTTTTTTTTTGTCTTATTGGTATTAATATTTGTAGAGCTATGGTAAAGTGGCGTATGGTGTCTCATACACTCAAAACAATTATTTTATGATGCTGTTCACTTTATTTAAGAAATTCATCTTGATTTATCTTCAAATGTAATTGATTCATGTTAAACTGACTTAAAACCGTTACTCTTTGACATAACTTGAGGTTTGCATTTTGAAATAATGTTTCAAGTAACCCAATGAAACAAGACTTTTGCTTCCCATCATGCTTTGCAAAGGGGCAGAATTCTGAGAGTAAATGTTTAAATAAAGTGCTATTTGATACATTTTTAACAAGATGAGAAAATTGGGAGACTTTTTAATGCTTAAAGTTTTGTTATGTTGGTATTTAAAAGTTTGTGTTATGTTAGTGGGTTTTTTGGAGGTTACCATTGTGGTGAAGTTTAGAGCATGTGCTTAGGGTGAGGACCTGCTAATAACAATTAGAGTTGTTTTAATGATAATAAACAATTACTTTGGGCATGACATAGTTGTAACAAAAGTATCTTTTGGCTAGCCAATAAGAAATTGTAATAATAGTATTTCACTAAAAAACATAATCAATTAAACTGGATTACTTGTTTTGGTTTGTATTTTATATTCATTTTGGAATAATTAAGTTGTAAGTTTTCTGAAATAAACAATGTAAATTAAATTCAACATAACCAAGTAAATCCAACGTATAATTTTTTTGAGTGTATTCCACCTACATTTCCTGCCGTTACTAAGACTCGAGCCCACAACCAGTTACAAGTTCTACTCTATAACCATTAGGCCACAACTTCACAATATTATTGATTTAACTGTATTTTTTATTAAATAAATGCAGCCTAGGTGAGTATACAAAACTTGTTAAAAAAAAAAAAAAAAAAAAAAAAAATATATATATATATATATATATATATATATATATATATATATATATATATATATATATACATCCACATGGATGGCAAGACCCAAGACACTGCCTTCTTCCCATAGTGCATCCTGGCGCCATGTGTTGCCCAGGTAAGCAACGCACACGTACCCGGCCACCCACATGATGTAAAAGAAAACGTGAATCATCAGACCAGGCCACCTTCTTCCATTGCTCCGTGGTCCAGTTCTGATGCTCACATTCCCACTGTTGGCGCTTTCGCCATTGGACAGGGGTCAGTATGAGCTACTCTGACTGGTCTACGGCAGCCCCATACACACTCAAATGCACTGTGTATGACACAGTGTAACACCTTTCTATCAGAACCAGCATTCACTTCTTGAGCATTTTGAGCTACAGTAGCTTGTCTGTTTGATCAGACCACACGGGCCAGCCTTCGCTCCCCACGTGCATCAGTGAGTCTTGGCCGGCAATGACCCTGTCGCCGGTTCACCACTGTTCCTTCCTTGGACCACTTTTGATAGATACTGATCTATATATTATTTTTAAGTTTCTTATTATTTCTTAATATGTTTCTTAATATATTATTACGATTTAAAATAACAGTTTTCTGTTTTAATATATTGTAAAATGTAATTTATTAATAGCAAAACTAATTAATGGGTCCTGGAGTTTTCAATATTTCAAAAGGATGCAAAAAGGCCACACAAGTATCATAAATGTAGTGTATCCCATACATACTGTATTGTGCACTATATTCAAATCTGCTGATGCCATATCTATTAATTTTCCAGTGCACCATAACACAGTACTGCCAAAAAGTCCCAAGGATTACATAATAGGCCTATCTGATTTAAAAGTATCCTTTCAGTTTCTTCTTCAAAAAAAAAAAAAGAAAGAAAGGAAAAGGCAAAGTTATAACAGATTAAATCAGTTCTCTTCATGTCAACACAGTCATATTAGTAACTGACAACATGAGTGTGCTGAAACGGAGACAAACTGATGGACTCTGGGAAGTGCCAGCCCGCCCGCCCACACTCACTTTCCTCTCTCTCTCTCTCTCTCTCTCTCTCTCTCTCTCTCTCTCTCTCTCTCTCTCTCTCTCTCTCTCTAGCCCATAAGAGAGAATGGTGAGTAATGCTGGCGGTTTTCCAGGCCGCTATTTACATGTCTGCACTGAGGAAGAGAAACCGGTCTGAACCAGCGCATACCGACTCGCAGGGCCTTTCCATAAGTCTGTTCACACTCTCTCTCTCTCTCTCTCTCTCTCTCTCTCTCTCTCTCTCTCTCTCTCTCTCTCTCTCTCTCTCTCTCTCTCTGTCATTGATTCAGAAGTAGGACCACATGAACTTCCTTCAAGCGCTCTGGTGACATTCCGTCTCCTGGAACAGATTACTGGGAAGTGTAAGAGGACCCCCTTTTAATCCCATCTGACAGAGGGGTTGCAGAGTCCAGGTGTATTTTTTTACGTTGTGTAATACATAATGTGTCATGGGGATGTCTCACAAACATTTCTGAGGTTGCATGACTCAGATTTTAGAGTCACATCCATGTCAGGAAAGGAAGAAATAGTCCAGACTATCACTCATGATATTTTAGTGTCACACCAACTACTGACACGAGACAGGTTTAGAATACATTTATAGAATGTGCTGTCCAAGACTCCAGTGATGTCCGAATTGAGAATGAATCGCTCTTTTGAATCAGATATTGATGAATATTTTTTTTAATGAATATTATTTAAATATATATTAAATTAATATATTTATTATATTTTTGAATTTACTTTGGAAATTATTTTTCCTAAAATAAATGATAAAAAGTAATAGAATAATAAAATAAACATTTTGGGATTATATGAAGAATTTTATTAGAAGGAAAAATCATATTGTTTTATGTTGGAAATGTTCTAGCTTATCTATCTATCTATCTATCTATCTATCTATCTATCTATCTATCTATCTATCTATCTATCTATCTATCTATCTATCTATCTATCTATCTATCTATCTATCTATCTATCTATCTATCTATCTATCTATCTATCTATCTATCTATCTATCATATATATATATATATATATGATAGATAGATAGATAGATAGATAGATAGATAGATAGATAGATAGATAGATAGATAGATAGATAGATAGATAGATAGATAGATAGATAGATAGATAGATAGATAGATAGATAGATAGATAGATAGATAGATAGATAGATAGATAGATAGATAGATAGATAAGCTAGAACATTTCCAACATAAAACAATATGATTTTTCCTTCTAATAAAATTCTTCATATAATCCCAAAATGTATGTACAATTGACTGTAAGAACTTGTAAGGGGTCTGTCTGAGTTTTGTATGAGGTTTAGCTTTGCACTGGTCCGTTTTCAAGTAAAAACTGAAAAATGTGTGCGATTTGGCCGTTCTTTTACTTTTACTCAGAAACGCATTTCAAAGTTTAATATATATAACATATATTATAATATATAATATAATATAACATTGATATAAGTGATCATCTGGATTTAGACCTACCTATATTGTATGTATTTAAAGCGTTCACAGGCAAATTTGCTTTATGTATTTCCCCGGTGTCAAAAACAGGCATATAAATGTCAGGAAACATAATGTCAATATCAGTGGATCACTGGTACTTTGGTAAGTTGTAAGGAACACAATATAAAGTCTAACCTTTAGTTTTAACTGATAGTTGGTTGATTTACTTGCGTTTCTCCTATTAAATCCAGTCATACTGCAGCTCTTTTGCCACTCAATTCGGCTAAGGGGGCCTGATGGCTGAGCGTACTGCGCAGCCTCAGACTGAGCTTGACGACGTAAATGTGACATGAGCAACCTGTCTGACAATGGCAAGTCTTCTAGTAGTTGAGCAAAGTGAAATCTGAATCACCGAATCTTGCAGAGACAGAGAGGGTGAGCAGGAGCAACTTTTGATGAATGAAGCAGGATCTGCAACATCTCTATCAGCGTTTATGCCTCCACATCGCCCTGATTGCCTCATAGACAGTAAAAGATTGCCTACGAGCTTCTCCTCGGGTCTACACGGTAATTTGCTCAGCAACGTGACACAAAAACAGCTTCAACAGGGCGATAGTGTAAAATACAAGGTAATGGAGCCTTTTATACATTGTTGTGTTTGTTTAGAAATAAACAATGGACGAATGGAGTCTTTAAACGCCTCAGATGTAAAGATATTCACTGTCAAAGTGAGGCCAAAATGAATGGGAGTCAATGGAATGCTAACAGCAGGTGATTGCTTGGTTAGCAATGGCTGCCCCTATGGAAGGTACACTTTCCGGGGGCTGGATTACCCCCTTGTTCTAACCATAGATATCCATAATAAAGGCTAGATGTCTCGTCCGCGCTGCTGGCCAATGGAGGTCGACGTCCGTACCTGGCGGCCATCTTGTCACTGGCTCACTCGTAACATTGTTTTCATGGGTGCTTGCACTTTTTAAATAACCATAACTTGCTCAATTTTCTACCGATTTTCAAACTGTTTGGTTTGTTATAAACGTCAGAGATGTAGTTATGACACTGCATACTTATGAAGAAATATTCATCATTTGTTCAAGCATCCATAATTATAGCCACGTTAATAACATTTGTAAGACTCCAAACCATTTGTAAATCCATCAAGATTTCAGTGAGATAAGAGTATTTGTGTTCATGCAGATCACTCGCCTTACATCAGGTACCACAGAGCCCTGCCTGTGACAAGATGGCCGCGGGTGATGACGTGAGAGACTCTGCCGTAAGACATCTAGCCTTTATTATGGATATCTATGCTTCTAACTGAATTCAATTTTCTCTGTTGAAGTCTATGTGGTCGCTGTGTCCATATCTTTTACTGTCTATGTCTATTACGAGTTCAGTCTATAGCTAGGTGTCTGTGGTGTTTCTCTACAAAGTGGCATCGCCAACTACTGGCCTGGCAACAGAATACAGCATTTTTACTTAGTCATTTTCACAGATCCATGTGAACGGGGATCGTTTTGACACTGTTGTTGTCTGTAGGCTACGTGAAAAACACAAAGCCAAAACCTTTTTAGTATCTCTTTCTAGTATATTACTGTCGGGCAAACATACCCTCAGTTAAGTTTGCTTGGTTTCTGTTCGTCTGATATTATAGCATTTGCTTTACCTCATGTGTCACACCTGTGTTTAATCAACCTTGTTTTGCCTTGTGTAGGCTATATATAGCCCTCAGAAGTTAGTCATGTTCTGTTAGTCTTAGTCTGTTCTCGTCATTTTAGGGTGTTGTTTTGCAATTTTTGTTTCATGTATATTCTGAAGTGATTGATTGAGTTCAAGAGAATTAAAGAAGATATTGCTGCGCTTAAATCCTACCTTTTATTTATGTTTTTGCAACGCCCTTCGTGACAGAACTGTGTCTGGGACCACAAACAACATTTCAGACAATCTGTGTAACATAACGTAAAACATAGTCATAAGAAGTAGTATTTAACTAAATTATTTCACAACAAAAAAAAACACATAAAATTACAATACCATACTTAAAATGATCCAGACTTCACAGAGACTAAAGTAAATCATTAGTCACATGAATCTACCTAATAGTCAAATAAGGGTTTAACAAGCAAATATGTGTTTAATTAGAATTAGAATTAGAATTAGAATAAAATCAGACATCTTTTACATTAACCCTCAGCCAACGGAGGCACTCTATACAGATTGCCTGTTATCTGAAGTTGTGTTGGGGAGGTGGTCAGGACCTCTGACCCTCTTAAATAAGTCAACATAAGCATATCCAGGTGCAGAGGTCATTTTTTCAACCCAGTGGTCCTAAAGGTGCCAATCATTTGTGCTTCTTCTGTACTTCAAATTAATGTATAGCCTTTGGCCATTTGGCCGGGCTGCCTTTTCATCAGGTTTAAAAAAATCAAAGATGTCCAAAAGCTGAGGAAAAAATTTGGTTTTGGTTCATTTTAAGAAAAAGAAAAAAGACTTCCAAATGAATGGCAGAGTTTGACCAACTATTTGTCCATTACATGATTTTTGACTGCAATCATGTTTTATTTCTGGATATTTTGTCTAACAAAACTACTAACAATATTAAAACGAAACGACACAAAACAACACAACAACGAAACAAAACGAAAAATTTGACCCAATCAACACCCTGAATTTTCACTAGAGACAATGTTAAATAAGAATAACTTGAAAGTGATCAGAACTTAGACTTAAGTTTTTAGGATAAACACCCTGCATATGTCCCCAGAACAGCTGTGCACTGCTTCCTGCTGGGATTCTCTTTCACAAGCTCCTGTTTCCCCCAGCTGACACAATGCACATACAAAGAGCTGCTGCAGCCACAGCCAGAAAGTAGGCAGGGTCACAGAACAGACACGTCTGGAATATTGTCCTCGCTCACTAAAGAAAGATGCCCGTGTCCTGCTTACTGTGCCAGCTAGAAGCTTCTGGAGTATTGTGGCACAGCATTCCAGTATTCCAGTAACAGCGTTTTTGGGGGTCTAAAAATGCAAAATTTTAAAAGTGGTTTTCAAAGTGCTCGTTTTTGAAAACAACACTGTTATTAGATGTTTCCATCCAAAGTTGAGAATTTATGTACAAAATAAGCCACTGTATATAATAAATTACTTGCGTCTGAGAGTGCGCAGACCAAACGCAGACCGCTTTTGGCGGAAGATGCCTGCAGTTTAGGAACTCAGTCGGCTAAGAGAGTTCTGGAATACCAAACCACTTTGACGACAGACCTTCTTCAGGCATTTCAGAACAACCAAAACAGCATTTCAGATGCTGTGCAAAAAGATCAGTCCACCGGTTATTCTAGTTATGACATCCCATTATTTTGTATGTACATTTTTAAAATGTATTTTCCATCCAGCAGTTTTTTTTTATGCAGTGTCCCAAAATGTGCATAAAAATGAATGGATGGAAACACGTAGCACGTAGACTTTCTTTACAATGTGACATCGCCGACTACTGGCCTGACAAAAGAATACAACGTTTTTAGTCATTTTTGTAGATCTGTGTTAACAGGGATCGCTTTGACAACTGTACGTTTTTAGTACATCGCTCTCGTGTCAACATACCCTTAAATTGCCTCTTTTTTTAACATTTCAAATGGGTGAAGGCTTTGCATGTTTTTTCCAGTAAGTTCTCATGCCATCATACAGGTGTGTATTATTTTTGTATTGCATAAGACTATTTTGGGGTTTTCCATGTAAATCTTTGAGTAAGTATAATTACAGTACTCTGTCTGGACTGGCTGTTTAAAAATACCCTAAGGACATATTATGAAATCCAGAGTCTGACGTGACATTCAAATTTGGAAGGAAGAACTCAGGGGTTCAAAGTGAGTACAATGTGGACCAGGCCAAGTTGCCCTCCCTTCAAGAGGGGACTTACATGAAAGGACAAACAAGGTGTGAGCTGAGCCGTCTTCTCCATCGCCGCCTTGAGCCCCTCACCCTGGAGCACAGCCAAACAAATGCGGTGCAAACCAGAGTAAGCCAGTGCGACAGATATCCCTGTAACATCCCACCCCTCCCAGACACTACTACTCGAACCCCTCTGACCGTTCCAGACACCCTAACACATCATGGAAACATGCTTGTATTTCCTGGCTTGCTCTTTCAGTCTCATTCTCTCTCTTTTTCTCTTGTGCCACTTCTAGTTCTGAACATAAATATTACATGCTTTTCTTGCTTTGTTACATATTAATTTAATAATTTTTTTTTTTAAACAAAAAGTAGCTAACTACACTGAGGCTATTTAAGGGAATAATATATTTTAATATGTACACTCCGATCAGCAAAACATTAAATCCTAATATTGCGTTGTTCCCCCACATGTCCCCCCTAACCCGTCGAGGCATGGACTCCACTAGACCCCTGAAGGTGTGCTGTGGTATCTGGCACCAAGATGTTAGGAGCAGATCCTTTAAGTCCCTTAAATTGCGAGGTGGGGCCTCTATGGATTGGACTTGTTTGTTTAGCACATCCCACAGATGCTCGATTGGATTGAAATCTGGGGAATTTGGAGGCCGAGTCAACACTTCAAACTTGTTGTTGTGCTCCTCAAATCATTCCTGAACCATTTTCACTTTGTGGAAGGGCGCATTATCCTGCTGAAAGAGGCAACAGCCACCAGGGAATACCGTTTCTATGAAAGTACATGGTCTACAACAATGCTTAAGTAGGTGGTACATGTCAAAGGAACATCCACATGGATGGCATGACCCAAGGTTTCCCAGCAGAACATTGCCAAAAGCATCACACTCTCCGCCGGCTTGCCGTAGTGCATCCTGGTGCCATGAGTTCTCCAGGTAAGCAGCGTACACGCACCCGGCCATCCACGTTATGTAAAAGAAAATATGACCAGGCCACCTTCTTCCAATGCTCTGTGGTCCAGTTCTGATAGTCACGTGCCCACTGTTGGCGCTTTCGGTGGTGGACAGGGGTCAGCATGGCACCCTGACTGGTCTGTGGCTATGCAGCCCCATACGCAACAAACTGCGATGCACTGTGTATTCTGACACTTTCCTATCAGAACCAACATTAACTTCTTGAGCGATTTGAGCTTCAGTAGATCGTCTGTTTTATCGGACCACACAGCCTTCGATCCCCAAGTGCACCATGAGATTGTCGCCGGTTCACCACTGTTGCTTCCTTGGACCACTTTTGATAGATACTGGCCACTGCAGACCAGGACCCAGTCATCTAGCCATCACAATTTGGCTCTTGTCAAACTCGCTCAAGTCCGTATGCTTGCCCATTTTTCCTACTTCTAACACAACTTTGAGGACAAAGTTCACTTGCTACCTAATATATCCCACCCACTAACAGGTGCTATGATGAAGAGATAATCAGTGTTATTCACTTCATCTGTCACCTGATCATCTGTCACCTGATCAGTGTGTATATATATATATATATATATATATATATATATATATATATATATATATATATATATATATATATATATATATATATATATATTAGCTCAGGTAGGCCGTGGCATTTAAACCATGCCCAATTGGCACTAAGGGCCTAAAGTGTGCCAAGAAATCATCCCCCACACCATTACACCACCACCACCAGCCTGCACAGTGGTAACAAGGCATGATGGATCCATGTTCTCATTCTGTTTACTCCAAATTTTGACTCTACCATCTGAATGTCTCAACAAAAATCGAGACTCATCAGACCAGGCAACATTTTTCCAGTCTTCAACTGTCCAATTTTGGTGAGCTCGTGCAAATTGTAGCCTCTTTTTCCTATTTGTAGTGGAGATGAGTGGTACCCGGTGGGGTCTTCTGCTGTTGTAGCCCATCCGCCTCAAGGTTGTGCGTGTTGTGGCTTCACAAATGCTTTGCTGCATACCTCGGTTGTAACAAGTTATTTCAGTCAAAGTTGCTCTTCTATCAGCTTGAATCAGTCGGCCTATTCTCCTCTGACCTCTAGCATCAACAAGGCATTTTCGCCCACAGGACTGCCGCATACTGAATGTTTTTCCCTTTTCACACCATTCTTTGTAAACCCTAGAAATGGTTGTGCGTGAAAATCCCAGTAACTGAGCAGATTGTGAAATACTCAGACCGGCCCGTCTGGCACCAACAACCATGCCACGCTCAAAATTGCTTAAATCACCTTTCTTTCCCATTCTGACATTCAGTTTGGAGTTCGGGAGATTGTCTTGACCAGGACCACACCCCTAAATGCATTGAAGCAACTGCCATGTGATTGGTTGATTGGATAATTGCATTAATGAGAAATTGAACAGGTGTTCCTAATAATCCTTTAGGTGAGTTGTGACAAGTCTCCTGAGCTCTCGTCAGCGTCGCCCTGGAAACAAACAAGGATCACCTGCAAGCACCCAACACGGACCGGACCGTCACAGCTGCAGGCGATCAACACACAACATAAAACACAGCACCTTGGGACTCCAGTTTGAGCACGACACTCCATGCAGCGACACGCTAACGCTTCTCTCTCTCACACCCAGACGCTCCGGCCACACCGTCTCACTGACGTCACCGCTAGTCACCCGGCACCACAGAGGAAGGAAGCACAGCGCACATGCACCTCACTATTTCAACGTTTGTTCACTTTGGCACAATAAAACCACCCTCCGGGGACCTTTCACCCATTTCTGTGTTGTGTGATTCTTCACCCTGCCACAATATATATATATATATATATATATATATATATATATATATATATATATATATATATATATATATGCAAAATGTTATCACCAACTCTAATCTGCTACATGCAACTAAGGTATAGTGATATTATAAACATTAACATCCTACACCATTAAATTTGATATATGCAATTTACAAAAAAACATAATATTTCTACATCTGATATAAAAACATTTACAGTAGACATTTTCAAACAGTGGCATTTGAAGATATAAAGTGCACTGCAGGGACTTTATTATTTTATAGGGACAAGGAATCATTATTTTTTAATCATTTAATTTATATCAACTGTAATATAACATCTAAAAAAATACTAATGTTGCATATTGTCATACTACACACCTTGTTAGCAAACCAGACAAGTTAGCATTACTAGAGAAGTCTAGCTACTTTCATAGTATTGAAAACTGTAGTTAGGTTAGTAGCATCGCTATTTGTAGTTAGTTATTCCCAAACGCTGTTTAAAATCTGGTTGAAATTAATAACCTCTTTATTAATGGCAGATTGTTCAGATAGCTCAGCATACATTCATTCGTTGTGCTTTGCCATTTCCCAGAAATGGCCTGCCTGGAAAATACAACAATATGAAAATGTTTTTTTTAACTGTTTACAATCTTCAGTCTTGCCTCACACATGTGCCTCTTTCTCGTAGGCTGGAACTCTGATGTCACACCTGCTTTCAATCAGGTTCCGTGCTAGAGTAACTAAGATGTTTTCCTGGAAAAGAATAGCAACTGAGCCACACTTCAGGGTAAAGAAACATAAAATGCTATTTTTCATCTAAACATATTTTAGAGAACAGCATCACTGGTATGGACTGTCATTGACAGACAAGGCGGACATTAGTTGCAGTTCGGGAAAACACTGGCATCCAAGACAATGAGATGTGACTTTGGGCATCTTGTTTACTTAAAATCCAGAACAAACATCTTATAAATGTTTTTTTCAAGCTTCTATTCTGGTAGGTGACTTTACCCCCCACCCTCTGCTTACACCACAGACAGCCACTGCCAAGTCTAATAGCTCCAAAAATAGTGTCATTCACACACATCAGTGATGGTCAGATGTAGTGTCCTCGGTGTAGCTTTGTTCCTGTCTCACCTTTAACACAGTCAGTAGTTCATCACTGCTATACAGTAGTTCACACTGGCCCAACAACAATGTTGGGGGCAACGCATTACAAGTAACAGATTACTTTAAACAACAACTAAACTTAACTAAAACAAAAAAATATTTTTAAATTAACAACAACATATCTGAGTTACTTTTCAAACAAGTAATGCAAGTTACTTTGTTTTCCCATTTATTGACTGACACCTCTCCTGTCCCCATGCTGCGACAAATCATGACTAATGCTGCCTTCACATGCAATCTGAAGTTTCGTACTTCCCACTTCTGCAATCGTGATTACGAGCTCATCACATTCAACTTGTCCAATTTTTTAACTAGGAAACTAGTATTTACGATAATTCCGATAGCATGTAAAGGGAGCACAAGTGCAGAGGCATTGTGTGCGCTGTGTAAACATGATGGGTAGTGTAGTTCTAGATTAAATGTGAGCATGCATTTACTGATCTCACTTGCACAAAAACAGATTCAGTATCCCTTAAAGCCTAAATGTGCTCTGTCTCTATTCAAAACAAAGGCATGATGACGCCTGGATTTTGCTGAGCTTTTATTATGTTGCAGACGAGCACTCTGGTCATGCGTATGTCGGGTAATGCAGCGCTGTTTTACCATATTAGATATATTATTTAAGTGTGTTGAAAGTTATGTTATAGTCTGTGCGTTTGCTCAGCAGCTACTATGAGACACTTGTTGCACACTGCATAAGCTAGATCGATATTAGGCATGGTAAAACATGGTACTCGCGGTAAATCAAGAAAACAAGATTTTAACAATAAGAGCTGTATGATTTGTTTTCTGTCGATGAATGTATCCAAACAGTTGCTCACCTAATAAAACACAAAATATATTAAAGCATCTTTGGTGTTTCCATGGTTTCTAAAAAAACAAAACGGTAACGCGGGTATGATGTCATTGATAGGCGACGCACAGAAGAAATATTCTTTGAAACATTTGGGATAATTTAAGTACACAAATGAACAAAATATATAATATTGTTCTAGTGGTTTTTGGATAGTTTAATCCAAAAATCTTACATATTGTGCCTTTAAAATGAATAAAAACAGTGAAGTGAAAACTCAGAATATTACACAAACCTGCAATAACACAAATATACTTTATGTATTTAATCTCACTTTATTAACCAATGTCTTTGCTGCTGACATTTGATTATTCAGTTCAACCATACGAATAAGCAAAAACAACTTGAGTTTAAACATTACATTTTTGTTTATTTGTTTGTTTTTGATTTTTGCTTTTATTGCTAAAGTACGCATATTGATCTTTCTTCCCCTGTGTCTTATTCTTCTGCGATCCAGAATGGCAGCACAGCTGAAAACTTTTGAGCTGCGCCCTCTACTGGCAAGGCATGAATTTGCACATCCTTCAGCCTGAGGCTTTTTATGTAAAGTAATGTGCTATGTTGTGTGCATGTGTTACTTTTTCTGGACTGCTGGGCTTATATTTTTGGCAACAAACACCCTTTCATGCCAAAAGTGAAATGAATAACTTTTTTGTTATTAAAAAACAAGCAAGCCCAGCAGTCCAGAAAAAGTTACTTTGCACACAACATAGCACATTACTTTACATAAAAATAACTAAGTAACACAAATAGATACTTTTTAGGGAATAACACAATATTGTAATGCAACAGTGCCCAACAAACACCAAATTCCAACAGTTGTTTGATCAATGTGTTAACCTTCTTGGTGTTTACTGAGGTACTGTGAACTAGCCTTTAAAGGACAAACATAATACTAATGTTCCAATGTCATTCTTCACATTGTAATATGGTTAGTCAGGGTACACACCATATTTAATTTGATCTGGGCTTGAAAATGGGGCTGTGAGGGACAGAAGTACAGTTTGTGCTGTACTTTGTACTTATCGCTGTATAGGTTGTGATTTGCAACAACAAAGTGTACAGAAGTACTTTGTTTTCAATTTGAGGTTGTTATTTGATGCAACATACTGTAAGTGAAAACAACCATTGGACAAGTTAAGAAGAGTTCATATTTATGCAATTGCAACACAATACAGCAACTTCCAAAGGCACAGTGAAGCTAAAGTCATCCATGTGATTCACCACCTGATACAGATATGTTTCTCTTTTCATATGCTGTGCAAGGAAAAGGTGTAACCGGCTGTAAACATTAATATACACAAGCAATCAGGGGTGTAAATCGCGGGGGGGACGGGGGGGATAGGACCCCCCCCCCCCCCATCTGAGGGCTGTCCCCCCCTAAAAACCATGCTGAGTATTGTAAATAATATAACAATATATACTTAAAATAAATGTGTAAGTAGTAAAACAATACAAACGGGACAAAAAATGCGTTTTAAGTTTAGAAACATTTTGAGTCCCCCCTTGCCTCACAGTGGTTTGATCCACCGTGCACCTCAACTAACGTTTCCCATAGAATGTAGAAAAACTACCACACAAGTTTGGGGAGAGAACAAGGCTCTTCAGACTGCAGTTGTGAAACATCAGTAAGTAGCTGTCAAGGCTATTTTATTCACTTTAAACATCAGATGAAGTGATTCTTTTCTCTTTAATACAGATTAGGCAAAACACTGTTAACATCACTTGCCCACTGCCGCACCGCCCCGCTCTGCTCCGCTGTATAGTAATACAATCATTTAGTTCAGTTAGAGAACTGACAAAACCATTAAAAACTGAACGTGTCTGCTCAATACAGCATGAGCCGAACGAGCAAACAGCTGACAGACAGGATTATCGAAGATTTGGTTTCAAAGCGTAAATGCGCCTATTTAAGGGAGTGTGTCATTGTACTGTTTTGTTGTTGTGTTTTTCATTACGAATAATAGGCTAATGAACCCAAAATTTAAGCAACCCGCCCCCAAATTCAAAAAATTGGCTAATTCTAAACCGTAAGTTCAGTCGGATCTGTGTACGGTTTTGCTCAATATGATAATAAGTGGCAGATCAGAGGCTTGCTGCAGTTGAATATCTAAATATCTGAATATCATAGTATAAAATACTATATGGAGGACGCAAGATAATTTAATAATTATAATATGACTGCGTGGTGAACCTTAATCGTATTTAAACTACTATCGCTTTGTGTTGTTGGTCAGATAAAATGACAGAGAAAAGAAAAACGGACATTAGATAATTTCTCAGTACACCAAAACGGCAAATAAGAACGAAATGTTTTTTTTTTTTTTGTGGTACACATATCCTTACAAGTACGATTTTGGCTGTATTATTTGTGTCCCCTTCAAAAATTGCTCTTGAGAAATTTCATGTTATTGTCCCCCCCCAACTTTTAGATGAAATTTACGCCCCTGCAAGCAATGGACTGCATGAATGTAGTTGTGGTGTTTGGTGTTTATCCAGTCATTAAAAAGTATTTAGCTTGGATGAAGGAAGGATATGAAATGTATAAATTGGACTGTATGACTAAGCAAGTGATACACACACTGTTCTAGCATTTCTCTGCATTCTCAGTTAAGATAAAGAAAGACTGCTGACTAGTCTTCATAACGTTAAGTATCAAACAGCAAACATTTATGACTGGTTGAAAGTGAATCAGTTATCTAATATATATATATATATATATATATATATATATATATATATATATATATATATATATATATATATATATATAAAAAATATTTTTTTTTTTTTTTTTTTACACACAGCACATAATGTATAGCGAAAACAAGATATTGTGGTCTCATATTAAGCATTTGTTTCCAAACTCAAGTTTTTTGCAAATTAACATTTGTCAGTGTGGTAAGAAAAATAGATATACAGTATTCTCTAAAAATCTTAGGACCCTATCATACACACAGTGCAGGCGCCAGACGCAAGTGTTTTTTGCTAGTTTCCGCCCGACGTAATTATCATTTTCACATGATATTTTGATGCAACTGAAAACGACTGCGCAATTGAACAACTAAAACCTGCTATAAAGTCAATGGCAATATTCTTTGGTGTTATTTAAAGGGCACTTAATATGCGTCCATAGGCGGGTCCACAACGCGCGTCCACTTTTCTTATTACACACACAGGGATGCACAGCAGCACACAAAAATTAAAGGATTAAAATGTAAAATATTATTATTGTGCACAATAAATATAAAAATACTGCACTTGACTTTATTTTTTGCTTGGATGACGACATTTTAGGCCAGGGTAGGGATTATATTTGCTTTAAGTTTAGGCATTCTAAAACAAAGGAAGACTTGATTTTCTCCAGCAGTGTCCTTGAAAACTCGAAGACATGTCTACTTTTTTAATAGAAGTATAAACAATGACTTCTTTATGCATTCCATTGTGGAACGGATGTGGAGGCACCAAATCAATGTAACACTGGGGCACCAGTTTATGGATATTTTCCTAGTAATCAGATATCATCTCAGAGGAGTGACCCTCGTGTACAGCAGTCCTGGAATTCTGCTGTTGATGAGGAAAACTTATTGTGATGTGAAATCTATTTCATGCTATTTCACACACCCAATTATTTTTGTGTGTAGTCAAGTAAAACAAGCTTCATTCTCACTTTTCCAAAGAGATGTATACATTGTGCTCTGTGTAAACAATCCAGTGTAGTTCACTGTTCTCAGCAGTCTCTCTGTTTCCTCCTTAGTAACAGTTTCAAGAGACTTGACCAATCATTTACAAACAGGAAAGGCAGACTGATAGTGAGCACTTCCCCCGCACTCATGCATTTCTTTTTGTTCCTTTAAAGTCCCCTGAGTGAAGCACACAAAAAGAATACAGACAAAAACATTTTGTTATACATAGCATATTATTTTACTATGAGAAAGCAACATTATGCATATATCCATTCAAAGTTAAACCTGAAGTGTTTCATTTCTGTTCCACCAGCATCATTGAAAAAAAAGCAAAAATAATGTTTCCAAACAACTTTCTCAAATACTCACCCATGCATTTGCCAAACAAGCAAATAGCCCCGCCCCAAACTCACACTATTGGTTGAGCCACTGTTGCTATGTCAGGCTGGTCGAAATTCTCAGACAAAGAGCAGTGTGTGGACTTTTATCTGCTCACTTCAAAAAGTTTCTATTTCTATTCTTAATGATTACTTTTGTCTTGATTCATTTTCCAGTCAAAATATATATATATAAAAAATAAAAAAACATTAAAACAAGATCAATTTACTTGAAAAGCAACACTGCAAGAGTTTACCCAAAAAAGAAAATTGTCATTGTTTACTGATCCTCATGTCGTTCCAAACCTGTATGACTTTCTTTT
Source organism: Romanogobio albipinnatus (assembly GCA_023566225.1). Classification (NCBI taxonomy): domain Eukaryota; kingdom Metazoa; phylum Chordata; class Actinopteri; order Cypriniformes; family Gobionidae; genus Romanogobio; species Romanogobio albipinnatus. Next base: position 29,154,941 of record CM042254.1, on the reverse strand, counting down.
TTCACATAAAAGAAGATATTTTGAGAAATGTTTGATTTTTGAATATACAACTTCCCTACTATATAGTAGGTAAACGTTGTATTATGTCCGAATAATTCATAAAACAGTAGGCTTGCGGGAATTGCTGTTGTGAATTGCAGTGAAGTGACGCGGCTGGTACAGTAGGTTACGTGACAGTGACAACATGGTACGTCTGAATTTCAATCATACTATCCATATTCATACTATATAGAACATGCTTTTTAATGGTTACAATATAAGTTTTAAACCCAATGTAGGTCCTACTAGACAGTATGTGGTTTAGGATGCAGCTTCAGCATTTTTTTCTCTCCATACAATGGAAGTCACTGGCCAACAAGTGTTTGGTTACCAACACTTTTCAAAATTCTTCTTCTCGACTTGTTTTCAGAGAATGCAAGTTAAAAACAAGTGGAAAAAATACACTCATTATTAAGATACAATCTGTGAAATAAAGCCTTAATATCATATGCATCATTGCTTCTCTTGAATTTATCTAGTTTTAAAGACTTTTAGACTTTTTGCAGTCAAAACGGGATAAGAGAAAATATTTTAGCACTTAAATGTGTGAAAAGGGAACAAAGGACCTAAATTTAAAATTTGTCCAAATGGAAAAAGTGGAAAAACTGATTTAAAACAATCAGAAAGTAAAGTGGTGAATCAATAAATCATGTATGCATGTTGTTCTTTTAACAATGCATTTTGTATTTGCACAGAATGGACAGGAAAAAACAAAAACATGATCATAAGTTATGTTCCACTGAGACAACGTGTTGTATCTGTCAGCAGTTGCAGCCTGTCACCCACATGTTTGCTTTTTAAATGTTTGTGGTTTAGTTTAAAGGGCCAGTGATGTCACTGATGAGTTTTTTTAGTAAGAGAAGGGAAATTCATACCTTTGTCTGATTGGCTAAATATTGTTTTTTTTCTCTGCAGACACATGCCCGGAGACAGGAGCCAATCAGAGCAGAGAGAGGTTGGGGCTGCTGCACCATATGTTGAACCAAGCTGATTTCCTGAACAACCACAGAGCACTAGTCCGGATGTCTCATGTCACACAGAACTCTCTGTGCACTAGGCCAGCTGTGCCCTTTCCTGCCCTCTTGGCTTCTCCCCTTGTTTTGCGTTAAAGGTGACCCATAATTCCCATGAGTTTGGCCCTGCTTGGCTTATTCCTCCATAACATGTCAGCTGTGAGAATACACTTACCCACAGCAGAATGACCTCATGGGACTCTACTACTGTTAGTCAGCCAAATGTTAAGTCACTGCACACCAGCACACAAACAAACAACAGCATGGCTGAAACACTTTTGGTAACTACTAGAATTCAGCCAAAGTCTATCCGAGATTATGCTCTACTGTAATATTTGACCCTCTGTTCCCCGCTCCTGGTCCTGATGTTTGTGAAGTATGGCACAATAGGGCTTTTGTACCACTCGGATTCTTGGCTTTCTTTTGTTTGGCACTGGGTCCTGGGTGCTTTTTTTCAGCCATTACACCAGTGACCTCTCTCCACCTGCTTCTTACTCTAAACCAGCCTGTCAGATCGATATGGTTATTCTCTCTTTCCCGAGCTGGCCTTAGGCCGGAGTCGCCTCCGTAGCAAGCTGCTGTGGGTGCCGCAGGATTTCGAATCTCATTCCCTACATGCCTCCATGCAGATCAATCAGTGGCTTTGGTTTCCGTGAGGGTGATGCATTGGTTTCTTAGGTTGTCGCCGATTTGCTTCAGCCAAGTCTTCTTTGGTACAGCACAAAGTTTCCAGGTCGGCACTTGGCAGCTGCAGAGAAGTCGTTCGTCCCTCATCTGGCAGACGTGTCCAAACCACAGCAGACAACGCTTCTGGATGGCCTCTTCGATTGTAGGCTGGTCGTCGCACTCTTTTCGGATATATTCTTTCTGGAGTCGGTTGAGCCGGGAGAGACGCCAAGGATTTGTCGGAGGGATTGCATTTGGTCAGAGGGATTGCCTCGAGCTTGTTAAGTTCCGACTTAAAGGGATCCCCTGGTGTTGAGACTTGTATGGTTTAATATAACATAAATGTTGTCTCTTACTGAAATATGTAGTAGAAAACCCATGAAAGATCAACATTATTTAAAAAATCCATTACATATTTAGACAATGGGTGTCGCCATTTTGTTTGCGTTCTATGTCGATGACGTGGAATGGTTGCACTTGGCATCAACTGGCGCTACCCGTAGCTATTTCTACCACAACACAACTCGAAAAGTGTTTCAGAGTTAAACAAAACCAATCACGCAAAAACAAAAACGCGCTCACACACACACATCTGACAGACTGGTGTCTCAATTGAGATGTGTTATGGGCTGCCCTCGTCAGTCTCCATGACAGGGGCTGAATCTGGTTCAGAAATCGCCCCCTTAACCCTCAATCACTATTACCTACGTTAGTCCACTAATATAGTTCACTTGATGAGTGATGATGAAAACGAGTGAGTGAATTCAGACATATGTTGTGTGTACATCAGCTGTACACTCGTTATTGCGGTGCAATGTGGGATTGAATGAGTGCACTCCACTATGGTTTCGGACACCACTGTCTGTGCCCTCAAATAATGCTCTATTTGAGGCTATAAGGGGTGATTTCGGATTCAGCCAGGGAGTGCTGGCCTGCCGAAACGGAACCAGGTGAAAAAATAGGCAAGTCAACCTCATGTATGCGTGGATGTGAGTGTGAGCGCGCGCGCCGATCTGTTGGTGTGTCTGTGAGTTTGTGTGCATGTGTGTGTTTGGTGTGTTTTAAATGCAATTACAAAGCAATTAATTGGTTTTGTTTAACTCTGAAACATTTTTTGAGTTGTGTTGTGGTAGAAATAGCTACGGGTAGAGCCAGTTGATTGCAGAGTGCAACCATTCTACGTCATCGACAAATAGAACGCAAACAAAATGGCGCCGCCCATTGTCCAAATATGTAATGGATTTTTTAAATAACGTAGATCTTTCATAGGTTTTCTCCTACATATTTCAGTAAGAGACTTCATTTATGTTATATTAAGCCATACAAGTCTTAACACCAGGGGATCCCTTTAAGGGCAGTCCAGGTTTCTGATCCATATAACACGATAGGAAAGACCAGGGTTCGGAAGTTATATCTTAGTTATATCTTAGTTGGAGTAGTGATGATGGCCATCTTCCACAAACACCACTTCAACAAGTCGAACACTGCTGTTGCCTGGAAAATTTCAGCAGTTGAGGCAATCTTCTTTTCTTGGACCAGAGACTATATGTACTTGAAGTCTTGTGCTTGTTCAATTTGTACTCCCTTGAGGCGGACAGACGCTGATGAGTCGCCAGTCGTCATAACTTTGGTCTTTTCAATGTTGATGTTCAGTCCATATGGCTTGGCGAAACGGGCAACGTTGTGGAGGTCGTCGGTGGCCTCCGTATTCGTATCGTCCAGGATGGAGCTGTCATCTGCAAACATAAGATCAGTCACATAGCCGTCTATGCCATATTGGATTCCCTATTTGTTCTCGAAGACCTTGATCGCATCGATCAATGTTTTGAACAAAATTGGGAAGGCAGCTGTCGCCTTTCTTGAAGAATGGCATGGGCTTTCTTCCAAGTCGATGGGATTTGTTCCGATCGCCAGATTAACTTCACAAGGACATGGAGACTGCCTTGTAGAACTTTTCCACTTCTCGCCTTGTTTGCTTCGGCTGCCATGTGGTCCAAGCCGCCTTTCAATTATTCAATGATCATACAGCGGTTCACACCTCGTCTGCCAACAGTTCATCATCAAGCATCGGCACTGTAGGTGGCTCCACACGTGGCAGCTCTGCGGGTCGTGGTTGTGCGGCGCGGCCTGGTTATTAAGCCACACAATGCAGCAAACTCTGAAATAAATACAAAGATAAGGGCTCTGTATGACTCATCGCTTGTTGTCTCCTCTCTCCTATGCAGGTGGCTAAAGAAATGCTTCTGAGTTTAGAAGTTGGTTGGTTGTAGTGAACCAGAACTAAGACACAAAGGGATAGTTCAACTAAAAATGACAATTCTGTCATCATTTACTCACCCTCAAGTCGGTCCAAACCTGTATGACTTTTTTTCCCAAAAGGAAGATATTTTAAAAACGTTTCTGTTTTTGCCCATACAATGAAAGTCCAAAAACAACATTGGAAAGAAAGTTACATGAAATGAGGGTGAGTAAATGATGCTGTCATCATTTACTCACCCTCATTTCATGTAACTTTCTTTCCAATGTTGTTTTTGGACTTTCAAATTTTCTTTTTTGGGTGAACTGTCCTTTTAATGTTGAGTAACTTATGCTACAGACAAAATCTGGATAGTATTATTTTCTCTGCCAACGAAAAGCTTCAAAAGAGGTTTTGTGTTTCATCAAGCAGACAAAAACAGTGTATGTGAATGGAGTGGAGTGACAACAATTTCCCTTCCTCCACTCCATTCAAGGGTTTGCATTTCCCTTGTGAGAGAAATCCAACTCCCAACTGTCTGACAAGAGACACACCAACTTTCAAAAAAACATGCAGGTAGGGGTCAACTTCCATTCCGTACCACTCTGTCCTGGAACACTACAAACACAGACAAGCAGAGTGATACAAACAGCAAAGCCAGGTTGTAGAAGCAGCTTACAAAGCTCAAATTGTACTTTAGTTTCAACACAAACATTTAGCATATGCGTACAGCCAAATCCATAGCCTTTTATAACCGGTACTCCATTTGATAGTGCCCTCGAACACAGGGGCTCAACACATGCTCACTAAAAAGTTTAATCTGTGTCCATTGTCTGCACTAATTCCCTACCAGAAGTTATAAGGGATAAAAATGTTTTTGTATTCATTTAAACTTTGAATGCATCTCTGAACATCCTCACATGAGCGCTTGTCAAAGCAAGTGACTATTGTTATTCTGGTTTCCCGTAGTTTGTTGTTGTTGTTGTTGTTATTCTGTCCATTTCTATTTCGACTGTGAAAAATGGATTCATGAGGGGGTTCGTGAGAACACCCTGAAGTGCTACGTCAGCACGTTACATCACATTTGGAGCATATGACAACTGGCCAAAGCGATGGTTTAGTTTAAACATTTAAAAAAAAAAATTTTTTTTTTTTTTACACACACCGATTGATTAGAAGGCATCAATTCATCCACTGGGTTCATATTCTTTCAAGGTTCACTCTCTCTCTGTCTGTGTGTGTGTGTGTGTGTGTGTGTGTGTGTGTGTGCGTGCGTGCGTGCGTGCGTGCGTGCGTGCGTGCGTGCGTGTGTGTGTTTATTTTACATTTTTATTTGAAGCATCAACTTTGGGAGTCCCGTACACTTGTATACTATAGACTCACCATCAAAAAATCTTCTTTTGTGTTTATCTGAAGGAAGTCATATACATCTGGGACAATATGAGGGTGAGTAAATGATGAGAGAATTTCTGGGGTGGAGTATCCCTTATTATTGCACATGTCTGTCTTTGTTTAGTCTACAATGATTAACTGAGAGCTTTTGACCAGTTATGACATCGTGAAAAAACACACTTATCTAAAACTAAAACACATTTCTGTCAGGTAAAGTGACAGAACAGGACTCAGCTACTGGACCAATTAGCTGATACTAAAAACAAATCAAAAAAATTGCTGCACATTGAAAGTTCAGTAGATGCAGATTATTAATTCCTGCTGGTGTAAATACCAAAATATGTATCAAGTATCAAGTGTGAACTGTGTGAAGTGATTCCAGGGAATCTCAAGAGATCATGAGCTGAGTCACAAAATTATGAAACAGTGGTGTAATTCAGATTAACTTTCATTATCTAAATTTGGAAAACCCCATAAACTTCACAAAAACCTATGTCAATGGTTTGCGTGAGAACTATATCACATAATCCATGTTTACTGGCTTTTGGGAGAAGGATTGAGCATTTCAGCTGTAAAAAATAGCTTTCACATTAAAACACATTTGTTTTTAGTCAGTAAGTCAACTTCTCAGTGCATTTACCTTTAGATCGGCCTCCACAGCCTCTGATTTCATCTGCACGGACGAAGCGTAGGCCTTGTTTTTTGTAAGATGAGACCCTGTTACAAGGTAAGGAGACCATCAAAACATTTGTTCAGCTCAAAAACATTTGAAAAAATCATGATTTCCTTCACAGGTGACAAAGATAAATATCTCAGAGGAAAAATATGAACATACCCATTAAGAATGAAGTTCTGAATGTCACGTTAGATGGCAGCAGGAAATCCACACCAAGGGTGTGTTTTCAAACCACCGAAACTCTGGCCACAGGACCGACAGGCAAACCATGGAAACATCGGTTTGCTGCGAGCAGGATCATCTTGGCTATGTCTTCAGAATCACATCCTTACTCTATTTCTCAGTTGTTTTTGTCTCAGATGTTTCTCGTAAAATTCTGCAGGATAAATTAGACTAGACAAAAATAAGGAAACTTTTGATGTACAGTAAGAGTATAAGTAGAATAAAATTGATTTTTTTTCAAGTTTTTGTCAATATTTTAACTTCCTGGGTGCCACCGTCCATGTACGAAGACATTCTATTTTGGAGAATTTCTCTGACACCATACATGTCACAGTTTTAGTCTGGATGTCATGTAAAGAGCACATTCAGGGCTTATACCAAATATATACCATTTGTTTTGAAGTTTTACCAGGACAACAACAACTCCTTGGTCTTATAAAATGACTGATTGATCAAATTTAGCACTCTTATGGAAATATGATATATTTTGTAGTTATCATTTAAATCTGACAAATCTTCAAATTGTTTGTTATAAATCAACATCTCAGGAAAATATTATGGGGTTTCAAATCAAAATATGACTTTCTGTTATAGTGGAGCGGCTAACTGATATAATCGTTCAGTTTATGATACAAGCGTGAAAATTGGCATGAGCAGTCTCCATGGGTCACTTGACAAGAAAATTGTCATCTTGCCATCTTGAAATGTTATGTTGCTGTGGGCGGTTTCTTGTCAAATGACCCTTTGAGGCAGCTCAAGGCAATTTTCATGCTTGTATCACCAACTAAATTATTTCTTAAGCCTAATTGCTCCACTAAGGTGGTGGCCATCTTGAAAAATGGCCGCCATCTTGAAATTTCAAGTAGCTGTGGGTGGCTTATAGTCTAGTGACCATCAGAGTCTGCTCATGCGAATTGTCATGCTTGTATCACCAAATAAACCACTATATCACTTAACTGCTCCACTAAGGTGTCGGCCATCTTGAAAAATGGCCACCATCTTGACATTTCAAGTGGCTCGGACAATTTTCTTGTCAAGTGACCCATGGAGACTGCTCATGCCAATTTTCACGCTTGTATCATAAACTGAACGATTCTGCCAAACATAAGCACTTAGCCGCTCCACTATTACACAACATTGATTTTTATACGTTCTCAATAGAGGACACCAGGACTTAAATCATGTTTATCATGCACTTTAGAGTGTAAAGTTGCCAGAATAATTATCATACGCTGTTTGTTAATTGGCCAGAGGAGAACTGGCACCCCGACTGAGCCTGGTTTCTCCCAAGGTTTATTTTTCTCCATTAGGTCACCTAATGGGGTTTTGGTTTCCTTGCCACTGTTGCCTCTGGCTTGGCGTGCTCAGTTGGGGACACAAAATCGTTCTAAATTTTTCAACTAAATATCCAAATAAATCTAATTATTAAACTAAATTAACCATATGAACTAAATTACTGCTCTAATTACTGATCTAAAGCCCACACTATCACTGTATGATAATTGAAATGAACTGATGACATCACCATTTTCTCCAGAATGGCTATACGGCTGAATAAAATTATGCTGCATTATTTTCCTGTTTAACACTGTAAAGCTGCTTTGAAACAATCTGCATTGTTAAAAGCGCTATATAAATAAGATTGACTTGACTTAACTTTAGGAGACACAACAAGTGAATATGGAAATAAATTACATATAAATATTCCTATAAAGTATTAGATATTATTATGAAAATGTTGCCAAATATTACTCCCATTATTACACTTCTTTTCTCATTACATGTTGCTCCAAGAACACATTCATATACAAATTAGATACCGTATATACATTGCATTGAATGGCCATTTTACCGACATATTACATAAAGTTAAATATATCAAATGGTATATCAATTACTTCTGTTGTCTTTCATAGTTGAGGATTATCTTTAAACAAAGTTTGGTTAAACAATCCTGAAACCTAAAAATTGGTTGGTGAATGAATTTTATTTTTATTTTATTTTTTTTTGTAAGTGCAGGTAGGAAGACGATGGTAAGACTAAGACAAAGGAACATGTGACATGGAACAGGATGACAGCAAAACAGACAAGTATGTGACAGTTTTTGCCTATACATGTAATTTCATGTCATTTTTAGTGCTGGTGTCCACTTACAAGGACATAGCATAACATAATTTTCAAAATGTTTTTTTTCTTTCTTCTTTTTTCCCCAATTGTTTCTTATGCTCTAAACAATGTAATGACATGAACAAATACGAAATTTAAAATGTTCAAACTTTAAAAAATCTTTTTTTCTTTTAAATATTATATTTTGTTGTCATTGTATATCCGACCAACCAGAAAGTTTGATTACTTGATAACGGGAGTTCAAATGGAGTCGTATTTGTAAAAAAAAAAAAAATCTCAGTCTATAGAGGGTTATTTGACACTTCACTCAGAGCAGGACCTGAGAAAAATCACGTAGGAAACGATGTTCTTTATTATTTTCTGACCATCCTGTTTGGCTGCCCTGCCCATGCTTTGTGTAACATTAGTTTGTTCAGGGCCGGCCGTAAGTGGAGAAGGTGTAGTCTTGTTTTGGTTAGCAGCTTTCAGCAGCCAAAAGTTCTCTGTTAGTTAAAGATGCAGGCATGCTAGTCTGACTAGATGGCCAAAGAGAGGTCTATAATTCTCATTGCACAGCCAGGACAGGGGCGATAACTTGATAACAAAGAACTTTGAAACAAGCACAGTATTTGCTATGCTCAAAACTACAAATTTAATGGGAAAAAAGCAGGCTAACCCCTCGTTTTTTAATATATCAAGCTTACATTAAAATGTATTTTTGCTACTTTTCAAATCCTCTTATATGGAGCCCCACACATAACAAGTGAGGAAAAAAACCAAGATACTGTTAAAAATGATTAAATATTAAAAGAGGTCTAAACACAGCCCTGACGTCTAAGCTAAAACAAGGCAACATTTGTGCTGTCAGTAAACATTTTATAGACGTCTAACCAAAGAAATGAAACCAAACACCTTGTAATCACTGTTGACTTTGCTTACATGATAGAATATCATACATCTCGCAAGTTATTTTGGCAAAACCGACGTAAGCAAATTTAAGGTTATTTTGACCAGAAGTGGCTATACCGGATCTATAGTTAACCGAGACGGTGAAATGATGGCTATTGCTTGCTGGGTTAATATGTTGTGGGAATGAATTCTTAAAGGAATAGTTGACCCAAAAATGAAAAGTCATCATTTACTGACCCTAGAGTTAGTTGTTGCAAACTTTTATGAACTTTTTTCTTCTGCCAAACACAAAAGAAGATATTTTGAAGAATATGAGGAACTAAACAGTTGATGGACCCCATTGACTTCCATAGTAGGAAAAAGAAAATACTATGGAAGTCATTGGGGTCCATTAACTGTTTGATTACCAACATTCTTCAAAATATCTTCTTTGGTGTTCAGCAGAAGAAAGAAGTTCATACAAGTTTGGAACAACTCGAGGATGAATAAAATGATGACAGAATTAAAAGGAACTGTATGTAAGAAATGTATTTCAATGAATCATAAAATGGCCCTGATATGTCACTAGACATTAAGAAATCATGTTCATTTCAAATACTTATATCACTGACAACAGTTGTCCAGCCAGGATAGAAGATAGAAGTGTCATTTTAAAAGTAAAGTTGCAGCCCTCAACTGATGTTGATGTTGACATGTTGTGTTTTGTATAGGAGATGCCTTTGAAAGATTGAGACGGCTGAAAACGGAGAAGAATTTGAAGCTTAAGCCCCGTTTCCACCGAAATTACCCAGAACAATTTGTACCAGGAACTTTTTTTACAGGAAAGTTTTTCCCCCCAGACCTGCTACTGTCTGTGTTTACACTGCGGTCTAAAGTACCGTGAAGATAAGGCAAATTAGTCCAGAGACGTGGGACTGTGCGCGGCTGCTAGTCAGCGACGGACAGTAATCATTTTTGTGCGATACTGTCTGCAACAATAACAAGTGTGGAGGAGATGCAAGCAGCGCTGCTGTGGCGAGGTGGACGAGCGAGAGACATGGGAGGAGCGAGCGAGACCGGTTCATCCTCAATCACGCACACCGATCTCACTCACTCATGTCTCTCGCTCGTCCAACTCGCCACAGCTGCTTTTGCTAGTTATGTAATTAACAAAACGGCGGAAAAGAGACGAGCACTGATACTAAAGCATATTCTGAAAGCTCGTAAAGCTAGATTAAAATAAGACAACGCATGTTATTATCAGCTATTACGGACATTGATCGTGAGATTGCTGAGACGAACGCGCGCCATCGGACTGAAAGAGCAAGACTGAGATTTAATACATTTTAGGGATACATAATTACTTCACAAAACAGCTCTCATGAAGCATAAACATAACTAACAGAAAAAAAAGAAAGAAATTGCTGGGTAGGACTTGTCATTTGCCATTGGAAGCTCCTTGTAGCAGCCTACATTCCTGCTGGATCCTGCAGCCTATCTGGCAACCTCGAGTCAGAGGGGATACACCGCTCTACAGTCATTTGAAAGTGATTGCAGTACCAGATTTGGCCACAATCCTACATACAGTTCCTTTAAATTTTTGGCTACCTTTAATTCTTGGCCACGATATTTATTTTTTTCTTCCACATGTTATGTGTGGGCCTCCACACTTTTATATATACAGATTTTACTATTTTACACTTGTCCCAAACCAAGACTTTTAATTTTTAAATAGAAAAATCCAACATGTTTAATTATTACATTTTTAAAATTATGATCTAAACAAAAAGTATAAACTACATTTATATAAAAAAATGTTTACTGAAATTAAGACTGTTCGTCAGAGGTCAAAAGTAATGTAAACAAAAAAAGGTACATTTAATCAGATAAAATGTGAAAATGATTAAATTTATGAAATTACTATGAAATTAGGCCTAAAAAGACAAATGAGTTGGCCATTTAGTTCCACAAATGTCATAATACAGCATGTTGTGGAAATCAAATTTGGGCAAAAAAATAAAAATTCTTAACAAAAAAAAAAAATACTTGTTGGACATTGTTTGAAGACAAACTGAATGAACTAGCTGTAAGGGAATATGCACTATCAAGAGACGTGAGATGTGAAGCTCAACAGGACATTGCAAATCCCAAGTCTGTCATAGCTTTAAAGAACAAGCATAGTGAACATGTCATCCTGATTTCCTCATGCCTTCAATATCAGGTTCAATGGTGTTTTACACGTCCTGCTGTAGTTATTTCGTAATTCACGGCTGCCAGTACTGAACAGCAAGTACTTTAAAACAAAATACACAACAAGCATTGTTAAAAGCAAAACCTGAATCAGTGCACTGCAAATGGGTTCAGTGCTACAGGAGTTATTTAATGACTCAAAGGTCATTGAGTTTGCTGTCACGTCCAGAATATACACTGACCTACATACACACTTTCTCTCTGCCTGTTTCCTTTTCTCTGTCCTTCAATCTTTTAATCCTGACCATCATACCTTCAAAGCCAGCCACAATCATCTTTTTCTTCCAGTTTTTCTGTCTTCCTTCCTTCCTTATCAGATCTGTGGTCTTGTCAACACATTAAATCTTATTGACAGTCACCACTTGAGTGTTTACGTCTGGTTATTCCCCTCGGTGCCGGTTGTTTACTTGTACATAATGTGTGACGTCAGAGAAGCAAGAAGCTCTATTCGTCTCCTGAGAGAACTATGAAAAGAAAATGTCATTATTCCCAAACCTCCCTGTTTATCCAACAGCACTCTTATCATGCTCCTGCCGAGTGGGAGTGCACCTTGTGGTTTAGTATGCATCACATTCTACCAGTTATGACCCAAATTGTTCTCTTTTCTCACAGTGTCTTTGTTTTGAGACTTGAGAGCGGGTTTGTGGATAATGATGACTGTTTGGAAAGTTTCAAATAGGGAAGAGCTTACCAGAAAGTCTTACTGATGTTAGTAAGCACATGACTCGGTAAGTACCTCACAGTTCAGCATTTTGGAAACAAAATGACCAGATGGAATTTTAGGAGAAGCTTCTGTTTTTAACTGAATACACTGTTAAACTGTAAATCCTCAAAACTCTCTCAGGATTACCATGTGTGGGAAATGGCAACTCCTCCTAATGGCTAAAGATGGAATAGCATATGGCACACAACTTTTTGCTCTTAAAGGGGAAGTTCACTGAAAAAGAAAATAAACACTTTGTCACCATTTACTCACCTTCATGTTGTTCCAAACATGTGTGACTTTCTTTCTGTGGAACATAAAATACTTTTTGTCCATACAATGAAAGTCAATGGGATCCAAAACCACTTGAGAGAGAGTAAGTGACAGAATTAGCATTTTTGAGTGAACTAAAGAGAGTTAAGGAGAGTCATTAGTCACAGTTACAGCTTGAAGCACATTGAAAAACATGAGAGCCAAGAGCAGCACAAACATCTCTGACAGATGTTTAAAGGAATATTCTACCCAAATGTTACCCATAGTGGGGTTTCAAACCCATGGAAATCCATGGACCCTTTTCACTTTTCCGGGTTCTCCAAAGCAGAAGTCTTTATAATTTGGTAACCCTATTGGTGAACAGAATCTATAGCAAATATATTTTTGCGCTCCCAATAGCAAAATAAAAAATCCACAATATATTGTTTCTATGACTTTACTTTAAATATTGAGAGATTGATTACAGTGGTCAGAAAGAGATAGATGCCAAATTTGCCATCACTCCCTCATATGTAATACCAAGGTAATATAACAAAAAGTATAGTATATAAATTTACATTTGATTATTAAATTATAAAAAAATATTCTGCTCAATATCTCTTATGTCTTTTAAAGAAGAAAGAAAGTCAAGTTTGGGTAACACTTCAGTTTAGGGTCCAATTTTCACTATTAACTATAGTTGCTTATTAGCATGCATATTACTAGGATATTGTCTGTTTATTACTTATAAAGCACATATTAATTATTCTGCATGACCATAGTCTACATCCCTTAATCTTACCCAATACCTAAACTTAACAACTACATTTTGTACATATTGAGGCAAATGTCATAGTTAATAATTAGTTAATAGTGAGAATTGGACCCTAATCTAAAGTGTGACCCAAGTTTGGAACCACAGGGGTGAGTAAACAATAAGAATTACAATTTTTGCATAAACAATCCCTTTAGTGGTCAAACTTACAGTACACTGGAATGCTGCCTATAAAGAATTACTGAAGGGAAATGGTGGTTGTTTCATAGAAGAATGTGGTTTTGCAGAAGTTTGACCTCCAGCAAAAGAGAGGGAGAAACAATCTTGGAAAACGTCCTGTTCCTCTATTAGTGCAATTGTGCAATTGCAGTACAAAAACTGCAAAAACATATTTTGTTTATGCTTTTCAATTCACCAAGCAAAGATATGTACGAAACCTTCTTTTCACCCGAGGTAAATACATTCCTTCTCAGCCCCTCCATACATTCCTCACAATATTTACCATAGCTTCACAGCTCTGTCTGAGACCTGGACACGTGCCAGGAGCAGAGGCGGAACACGTTGCCACGTGCAGCGCAGTCTGACGGGGGAAGTAACATGCATGTGCTTTTGACGCATTTAACAATTGTCACCCATTTCAACAGTGTTTACTCATGTGCATGCAGGAATATATCAACGACACTTAATTCCTGGCCTTTGCCCCTTTTCTTGATTCATGATTGTGCCAAAATCCAAGCTCAGTGTGTGAAATGCAAATAGTTCAAGCATAAGTTACTTTATTTTTATTTTATGCTTATTGGACAGAACATTTGCAATGATAATGATAACACAAACGCTTTGGCTCATGACTAAACGCCGCCTAATACCACATCAGTGGGAGAAATCTGACTTCATCTATTTGGCAGTTTGATTCAGCATAATTTTCGGGAAACAGAAGATCAGCGCTGTCCAAAGAGAACAAAGCAAACAGGCAGCTGGAAATGCAATAAACAATTCAGCCTTCAGACGCTCCCAGAACCTCCAAATGTGTTTGAGATATATAGTGCAAACCAAAACAAGTGCATTTTAAGTCATAAATGGGCATATACAAGGCCAAGAAATTTGTTGTTTTTCGTCTGCGTGAATGTCGGATATTTTTGGAGATTCCTTGACTGTAATAGTATAGCCTCTTGATCTGCCCCTTAAGTTTCCTTGGTTTCCATGAAGTCCCTGGCTTCACAGCAAACTGATCCGCCTGTGTGAAGTCAACAAGGGTCTCACACCCAGATGCACAGTCTTGAACGTCATGTCTCCATGTAAGGGAGCCTCTCTAAGGACAGATAGACGCAAATATCACTGCTGATTTGTTTGTGTGGTGTAATGTAGTGACTTCTTTTTGATTTCCAATGTTTTCTTTTCCTCTCTAGACAGATTTGCCTGTAGACATATTTAGATAGATTAATTTGCCAAAAACATATTTAGGGCATCATTCAGTTACAAATATACAATGTTACTGCTTTGCTTAAAGTTTTAGGCAGACACTTTTGCCATTTCTTGAGTAACTGAGTGTTGCTATACCTGTTTAACTGGGGTTTTATTTTATACCAAACATACTGTTTACAGATTAATCTATAGAAAACTAGGGAGAGTTTCTGTTTGCTTTAAAACTTGTTTAACTTCTAAACCTCTAATATGAACCCCTGGGGGGTAATCCAGAAAACAGGTTACATGACATACCCTGATATATGTAAGGGGACTTACTGCACTTACTGTGTAAGGTTGATCAACACATGCTATGCCAAATGTCTTCACAGTCTTTATCTAAATGTAATAATAACCTTTCCCACATCTAAAAAAACCCTTTTCTTTTCAACTGACGTGCTGTTTTAACTGCTCCCATCCAACCACCTGTCATTGGCTGCATCCGAAATCGCATACTTCCCTACAGTAGGTGAAAAACAGTATTATCCGAATTCACAGTACACTGGCAAAAAGTACCTGGATGACTTATAGCATTATGATGCTTATTCTTATGATACTTCTTCCGGCGAGATTCTGAAGTGTGCATGACAGTGAAGCGACATAACTGATGCTGGTGGGTCACATGATAATGACAACATGGCGAATGTACGTCCAGATTACATTCATACACGCATACACGCATACTATATAGAAAATACTTTTTAGTGCTCATGAAGTAATTACTTATTCAAAATTAAGTGTTGAAAGGGTCCTCGCACCCGGGGCCACCGCCACCCTGTGGCCTTAGGAAAACCGTAAATAGTTGGCGATATGCATTTAAGTGGGTAAATATAGGAGAAATATGGCAGTCACTTCGATGTGCCACACTTCCTGCTACCAGCAGGTGACACTTTGATTATAACTGAACATTGCTGTGTAGATGTCTTCAGGTTAGGACTATTATTAAACTTGTGAAGTTTAAGGCAGATCGGACATTGTATGCCCGAGTTACAACAACTTCCTGTTTCATGGCGAAACATCGAATTTTGTCAGGCCGCCACGGACACGCCCTTCAAGGAAAACTCAAGATCTTCACAATTTAACATCGCAACGGCAGATTAGACTGATCTTTGATAACATCTCTAGGAGGAGTTTGTTAAAGTATAACATTTAGAATGGCAAAAACAGCAACAATTTTGCAGAGAAAATTCTAAATCTTCCTGTTGGGTTTTCAGAATTTGCTCCCAGGGACTTTTTTGTAGGTATTGGGCTGTTACATGTGTCAACCGAATGTCATACTTGTACGTGAAACGTAGTGCGAATGGAAACACTATGTTTTATTGAAATATTGTAGGTGGCGCTATCGAGCCATTTTGCCACACCTAATTCTGAAACCCGTATCAGATGTAAATTTTCCCCACTTCTGTCGCGAGTTTTTGAGCATGTTTAAGCCCTCAAAAATGTGATTCATTTCGGAGAAGAATAATAATCGACTGAGCAATTCCAATAGGGTCACACCATCTGTGCTTGGGTCCTAATAAGTACCTACTCAAGAGAGTATGCGATTTCGGACACAGCCAGTCATAACTCAATCAATTAACGTTAAAATCTGGTACGGCGTACATTTTTCGTCATTGAATATGTTATTTGACCCAGTTTAAAAAGTGTTTTGTAAAGAAAAGAGGTCAGGTCAACAGGTGAATCAGCAGTGCTGGGGCTGAAACTTCACACAAACACAAACTGTATATATAACATTATCTACTGTAAAATAGGGCTCTGCCGTCTCCTTTGCTTTTGTTAGCAATGAGCTCAAAGGTCTTTAAATTATTATAAAGGGAAAATGAAAAGTTTTAAAAGCACCATGTGTTATACTTCCAGGATCCTAGTGACCCTAGTGCAATGTCTTCCAACACAAAGGTGTGTTAATGGCAATCAAATGAATGCAGTTCTACATTGCTGTGTGTTTATAGGCAATTGCCCTTCAGCAGATACTGTTCTTTCATATTCTTCTTATCTGTTTGGCTGAACAGCTGTATAAGAGTATATTTGTGAGTAAAATATTCAGCCCTTGACACCGCATGACAATAAACTTGCATCTTCTACTTGAACTCCAGTAACCAATCAGTAATCATTTGTGGAGTTCTTGTTCCGGTTTCATATGATCAAATAACTTTGCAGGATCTACTCATGCAAAAAACTAAATTTCCCCAAAGTTTATAACATGCATTTGAACAAGCTCAATCAGGCTTATGTCATGCTGGTGCATGTTTGTGTGTTTATTATATTAATTTGCTAAGCATTATTCTAATGAAAGATAACACAAATTTGAATCATGATATAAAATACATTATTGAACACATCCACATATTTTTTTTCTTGTGCGGTTCAATTTTGATTAAGGAATTATGGGACGCATTTGGGAAAACAACACAGGAGGAAAAAGGACACTCTGTGCCTCAGGCTCCACTTATGTTATATATAGTAAAAGCACAACCCACATGAAAACTACTGTAGCCCTCTGACATTCTCTTGGTTTTATGTTATGTAAAAAGTTATGATGAATATATGTATACGAGCGATGAACTCTGAATGCACCTTAAAGGCAATGCATTTCAAACTAAAACGTTTGTTGTTCTGAAATAAGCTGAAACAAATATGTTGCTTATACTTGTTTTTAGTATTATGCAAATAAGTTATATAAAATATGCTATTATAATTATTTCCAAAATCATGTGAAATAAAACACCATATGTATCGTTTTTCTTTTCTTTTTTTAATTTACATAAAAGTGATTAACAAAAAAATATACTTGTCACAAATTTCGTCAACAACAAAATCTATAAAATACATTCAGTGCCAAAAACAATCACTGTATTTAAACCTGAAGTTACACATTTTCATCATTTGGAAATGAAGCAAGTCTGTGGTATTTTTGGAATGTTTGTAAGGACACTTCAGGGAGTCTTAACCCTAGGAAAGCTTAACGTGACATAATCCCTGTTGTCGTTCATCGTTATTTCTAAAAAGAAGAAGAAAAAAAAGGCACCTTGGATACACATGGCTTTGTATTTTCCCCCATTATTTGTAAAGCCAACTGTCAAGGGCTGCATTTCGTTACCTCAAGAAAAACAATGTTTTTGCACAATGAAAAGTTATCCTTGGTTATACGGACACATTCAGCAAGACATTAAGACCTTCCAGGTCAGAAACTCGACCTCCGTCGAGCCAGATGAAACTTATACCAACATCAAGTTGGAGCGGAGATGTTCTTTCCCACTACTGGGGGGGAGAGAAAACGCAATTTTCTACTTCCAGGATTTACATTTGCAATTTCCCCCCACATTATTTCCTTAAAGCTTTAGGTTTTCCCTTTTGCATAGAATAACCCGTGAACATTAAACCAATCTCTTTGGCTTATATCAACGCAAAATGCGACGTACGTCATGATACAGTTGTGGGAGAGGACGGCATCACATATGCCTGCTAACATTTAAGGTGGCAGACTGCAGCTGGTTAAGAGGGACTAGCCCCTCATTCACAGCAAAGTAAGGCACTATGGGTAGTATCTCTGAATGGCTTCCCACCCATAATTCTCTAGTGATCATGCCCAAATTCCCTGATTATACGTACAAGTGCGAAAGGCCACGGATAGAGCACAGAACAGAGTCAGATCCCTCTTTGGGACACAAACACGGGCAGAACCTTTGTTCGCCCCAGTACTGAATGTCCTCTTTGTTTGTTGAAAGTGCTCTGCCTCGCCTAGTCCAGACATCTCCTCCTCTCTCGGCCCCGCTGCAGGAAGCACAGATGCGAACGGCTCAAACGAGGAACAAGTACCAATCTCAGTCTCAGAAAGGCATCCAGGAGAATCAAATCTCAGGTTTTGTTTCAAACATCAGGTGATGCTCAGCTGGCAGAGAGTTCAACAGGTCATGCAACGAGGACGCATAGTTAAGGGCTGAGGGTTTGGGTCCACCTGTGATGGGGGAAAAAACAAAAAACAGATCAGATCATTTGGAATATGACACTTTTCGTAAACTAGATTCCTATACCAATGGGCGGCAGATAGCAGGGAAAGAATCAACTTCTTATAGAAAGGACAAACCGCATCCTGTATATTTTGCATATGCATCCAATCAAACTCAGTATTGGGATGGAAATTTGTGTTACTTTGCAGTCACTAGCCAAATTAGGATGCCAATTTTGTGCCATTGCGTGTAGTAAAATAAGAGTAAATAAAAAAATTAAACAAATGTATCTGAGAAAATAATGTCAAATTGTGAGTTGAAGTTGGAGTAATGAGAAAGTGTCGCAATTGCGATTTTAAAAATCACAATGTACAATAAAGTCAAAAAAAAATTATTTTGTTTTACTCTGAGGTGGAAACTGGCTTCCAAAAAAAAAAAAAAAAAGTTTGATAAACAATTTTTGGGTCCCTTTCTGAAGCATAATCCGTGGTTTTGAAGCAAAACCAGTTGAGAACTGCTGTCTTGTATATAAATATGGTCTTGCACGTCTGCTCACCTCACTGTACACTGGAGGTGGGCGTAATCTAAACTCCTGCACGTAGGCCATGAGGGAGCGCTGCAGTATGCCACTGAGGTCTTCCTCAGGTTGGACTGCTGTGGTGTTCTGGACCGCTTCCTCGTCTGTGACAACAGAGCTGTAATCTGGAGGAGCTGTGGAGAAAAAAAAAGGTGAGTGACATATTTCACTGCATGATGTCGCTTTCAGGCTGATGAGAGAGAATGAAACCCAGGGTTGGGCATTTACTTACGCTCAGGTTGCTCAGGGATGGCCATGCGAAGCCACTCCATGTTCACGCTGTACTGGCTGCTGATGCTAGACGTGCGACTGCCGAACGGATGCAGAGGGATGGTGCCCATCACCAGCGGAAGCTCTAGGGAAAGCTTGGACGTCCCAGGAACATCAACACACACCTATGAAAATAACAAGCGATGTTTAGTAAGATCATTCCAGCAACTCGGTCAAAAGTTTAGTAGCTCAAAGGGCCAACAAACTCACCCGGAGCATGTATTCTACTTTGATGATGCGACACTGCAGAATGGAGGGGCCTACAGGGGGGATTTTGATGGCTCGGCCGTGCCAGGTCTCCCTGCGGTTTGGGCCAACTATATCCCCGCACAATGTGGCCACCACGGCTCTTTTTTGCTTCATGGTGCCTCTGGCAATGAAGGTCTGCGTCTGGGTGATGAAAGCTTTTGGCACCACTGAGCGAGAAGTAGAGTTATCAAATTCAGCGAAGACTGGAATCACTTCACCTGCAGAGTAATGACAACATGTTAAGAATTTCTGCGGTGAGAACCGGAGTACGTCTTAAATGTGACAGTGGGTTCCTGCCCTCACCTGGTGTGTAGCCCTTGCGGTCGATCTTTGCAGTTATTGACACCTGCCCGCAGTTGCGGTACCATATGCGGGCCATCTTCTCTTTGGTTCCAGCTTGAGGTGCCTGAAGTAAAAAGTCAGATTTAGTGCGCATGCCACCAAAATTATGAACAGATATGACAAGGCAACAGATAATCGACACGCTTACCAGTAAACTAGGTGTGTTGATGTCAATGGGCTCGATAACCGTAAACTCTTTCTTGATCTTCTTGACGGTGGCCCATGGGCGATGCAGCTTAACCTTCACCCAGTATCGAATGCTGCCGTGCTTCCCTTCAAAGGATGTCACTAGAGTTCTGACAGACAAAACACTTACATTAACGCTTGTTTCCTTGCAAAACTTTCCAAATAGAGTTATTTGATAACATTTATATAGGACTAATAAAAACAGCAACACTTACTCCTCTGGCAGCTGGAAACTGAAAGGGTACTCGTGTCTCCCGGCAGGCAGGACCGTCAGTTCGCCATTATCTGGTGGGGAACAAAGGAAAAGAAACATAATTAGTTAAGTCAAGCCACCTTCATTTATATAGTGCTTTTTACAATGCCGATTGTT
The DNA here is from genome assembly GCA_023566225.1 of Romanogobio albipinnatus. NCBI lineage: Eukaryota > Metazoa > Chordata > Actinopteri > Cypriniformes > Gobionidae > Romanogobio > Romanogobio albipinnatus. Next base: position 29,134,321 of record CM042254.1, on the reverse strand, counting down.
TCAAAGCAGCTTCACAGTGTTAGACAGGAAAATAATGCAACAGAATTTAATTCGGCTGTACAGTATCCAGCTCATTTCAATTATCATATAGCGACAAAGCGGGCAGATAATTTAGTTGAAAATTTAGTGTCCCCAATTGAACAAGCCAAGCCAAAGGCGACAGTGGCAGTGAACCAAAACTCCATCAGGTGGCATAATGGAGAAAAATAAACCTTGGGAGAAACAAGGCTCAGTCAGCCTCTGGTAATTACACCACCAATAAATCATAAAAAAAACAATACCAAGGGTCAAAATTGATTATCATGCATGACATGATCAACTGCTGGTACCAGAAATCACTATGAAATATTTGTATCTGTCACAAAAACTTTAACCTTCAGGTTATGGTAGAACTTTGTCTAAAAATAGATTTTTAATAGTTTACACATTAACCAAACTGATGTTGTAGCACGTGTTAAATGTACCAGTTAAACCACACACAATAACATGCATTATAATTATGATATCGAAAAATGGTACTATGTTTTGATTGAAGAACACACAAATCTAAGTGGTTATCAGACTTTACACCTGTCGTGAATGATTCGTTTAAGTGGAAAATGTTACATGAATCGATTAGTTTAATTGGGAAAAAAAACTGTCGAGTTCTGTTCTTTGTAAATCAATCATCTGGTATTATGATTAAGATGAACTAAAGGTAAGACTATAAAGGTCCGCACATAAGAGACTGCTTTTATGACAGCATCAGTCATCTTTCACTTTCATTATGCTGAAAATAGTGGCCAATATGTTTGTCTTTCTTTTTTAAAAAAAAATCACGTCACACGAGAGAAAGCAAGTCATGCGGTTTTAGAACAGAATTTGTTTTTATATTTGGGTGAACTCCTTTACGAGAGTCTACTCAGCTTGACTAACAGTTTAAACTGGGATGTTTGGACACTTTTGCACGCGCAAAAACATCCCAAAACGCTGTCTAACAAGGGTCTCTGGCTGTGAATGACTGACCTGCCTGCAGCAGCACTTCTCTCCGGTTCAGGTACTCCACTTCATCGCTGTAGTTCTGCGTGTACGCGGTGCTGGACCCAGCGCTGCGAGACTCGGTCCAGTGAACTTTAGCGAAACCTTCTGCATGCAACTTAAGCGACTCGACTTTACTCTCCGCCGAGAGCTCGAGCACAACCTTCCCTGAGACAACATCTCCACTGCTAAACACCGGAGGACAGTCCATCTCCGGAGAATCAAACACGATGTCGAACTTTTTCAACTTGTCGAAAATCATCTTTGGTTTTGCAAAAGTTCCCTAAGTGCAGCCCTTAAAGTATGTCGCCTTCAGACGTGTAAAGTCAAACAAAGAACGAGAGGGTGCATTCAAGTGCAAGGAAGCTGCTCTACCCTTCAGTTTCAAAACAAAACTGAAGCTGTGCATGTTCCCTGATCGGCCTTTAACTCGTGTGGGCGGTCTTACGGATTTTATTATGTAAGGCCTATGGCAGGAATCGCTGCCTGCTCATAAACATCTTAACTGGGTGTGGATAGAGAGCTCGGATGATTGATGCTTGCAGGTTCTTAGACAAAAACAAGCTGACTGAGCATGCCCGAACCATGAGGAACCTCCCCGTGAAGAAGTTCAGCAAAACAAAAACGGGTTAATTCCTTACTGTTGTGCTACTTTCTTGTCAATCATTTTTTTATGAAATATGTGCAATAGTGAACTTCCTTACATAATATAGTCTATAAACAAATAAGGATTTAAAAGCAAGCGATTTTAGTCTCGAGAAATTAGTGACACTGCAAAAAGAATTGTAATTGCAAACGTAGGCTATGTGCCAAAAGGTTGTCAAACCAAAGTGCAATCACACTTTTCTAAGACGGTTTAAAGAGAAAAACAACTTGTTTCTTTGTTACCAGGGGAAAAGTTCACGTATCGCCATCTTGTGGAGGATTCACGACGCTAGTTTTAGGGACTCGTGCAGTTGTCAGTGTGGCTTTTTCTCCCCCTGGTTGTATTAAATTGAAATTACAAGGACTGTCACGTCTCTGCTGCCACGAAACAAGCTGTTTATTTAGATAACGATAAGCGTCCCAGGCCTTACATGTTTTTTAACTGACACTGCGGTATGTAATCACGTACCAAAACTGTCTCATATCCACAGCTAAGGAAAAAGCAAGTGCCGTTTGTATTTTCTCACAACAGTGTCCTATTCAGAAATTAGTGGTCGACCAATATGGTTGTTCATAGCAGATCCAATAGTGATAGCTACATAGAGGCATGGCGGCAGATGATTGATACATAATACCACTAAAATGTACACAAAGGGGAAAATACTATTCTATGATATTGATTTTAAAACCATCTATTTTTGATATGGCACAAGAACCAACTTTAAGCTGCAGAAAACCACAAAATACCTAATATATTGGTGAATTAATTTACCCTCAAATACGAGCAGACACAAGCCAGTGTCTGAAGTGCATATTAGTAACCATATTCCCCAGGACTCTTCATTGTCAGTTGTGATATTTGCCTGTGATGGCTTATCTCTCTATCTATCTATCTATCTATCTATCTATCTATCTATCTATCTATCTATCTATCTATCTATCTATCTATCTATCTATCTATCTATCTATCTATCTATCTATCTATCTATCTATCTATCTATCTATCTATCTATCTATCTATCTATCTATCTATCTATCTATCTATCTATCGCATCATTTCTCTTTATCACCGAAAAGAAAAGTGCTTACATTCTGATAACTTGAGGGGGGATGAATTAAATATTAATTCAACGGTTGTCAAAATTATATTTTCTATTGATATAGTTATATAATTTGAATTGTTAGATACATTTGAGGGGACCTAAGGTTGGGACAGTACAAAAAAAATTATATTTTAAGGTTGATACCAATACATTTAGATACATTTAAAACTAGCAACTTTACATGCTAGGTAAACACAGATCAGGCATAACATTATTACCACCTTCCTAATATTGTGCTGGTCCCCCTTTGGCTGCCAAAGCAGCCCTGACCCGTCGAGGCATGGATTCCACTAGACCCCCGAAGGAGTGCTGTGGTATCTGGCAGGGAGATGTTAGCAGCAGATCCTTTAAGTCCTGTAAGTTGCGAGGTGGGGCCTCCATGGATCGGAATTGTTTGTTCAGCACATCCTACAGATGCTTGATTGGATTGAGATCTGGGGAATTTGGAGGCCAAGTCAACACTTCAAACTCGTTTTGCTCCTCAAACCATTTCTGAACCATTTTTGCTTTGTGGCAGGGCGCAGTATCTTGCTGAAAGAGGCCACAGCCACCAGGGAATACCATTTCCTTGAAAGGGTGTACATGGTCTGCAGCAATGCCTCCGCCGTCTTGGCCCTCTTCCCATAGTGCATCCTGGTGCCATTAGTTCCCCAGGTAAGCGATGCACACGCACCTGGCCATCCATGAGATGTAAAGGAAAACATGATTCATTCTTCCATTGCTCCGTGGTCCCTGTTGGCGCTTTTGTTGGTGGACAGGGGTCAGCATGGGCACCTTGACTGGTCTGCGGCCTAACCCTAACCCATACGAAACAAACTGCACTGTGTATTCTGACACCTTTCTATCAGAACCAGCATTCACTTCTTGAGCAATTTGAGCTACAGTAGCTTGTCTGTTTGATCAGACCACACAGGCCAGCCTTCGCTCCCCACGTGCATCAATGAGCCTTGGCCGCCCATGACCTTGTTGCTGGTTCACCGCTGTTCCTTGCTTGGACCACTTTTGATAGATACTGACCACTGCAGACTGGGAACACCCCACAAGAGCTGAGTTTTGGAGATGCTCTGACCCAGTCATCTAGCCACTACAATTTGGCCCTTGTCAAACTCGCTCAAATCCTTACTCTTGTCAATTTTTCCTGCTTCTAACACATCAACTTTGAGGACAATTTTGATGTGGAAATTGACAAGCTGCTACAAGTGTGGAAATTGACAAGTGTTGAAAACAAGGTCATAACATCTTAACTATCATGTTATATTAAGTTTTTAAGTACTAGAGCAGTAAAACATGCTGATTACCAGTAAATAAGTGCTTTCTATTAACATCAATCCATAAGTGGCCTTTATTGTGAAATCATTTTAATAGCAATAGCTGTGCTTTTATCACCTTTCTGAGAAGCATTTGGCTTGTGAAGTGCAGTTGGTCGTTTGTGTATTCCAACAGTTGAATAATTAACTGCATCACACATTTGCTCAGCATTATCACTCCTGTGCCAGCTGTTAAAGGTCAGGAAGAAGAAGCCGAATCAACAAGACTAGAGCACAACCACACTTGCACTTAAGAGCCTTAAAGAGACAGTTCACCATTTACTTACCCTTGTGTTATTGCAAACCTGTATGGCTTTCTTTCTTCGCCATTTTCTTTTACTCACAAAAAATGTTGACCTGAAGATGTCAAGCCTTAAAAGGGCATAAATATCATCATAAAAGTGGAACGTGGAACAGAACGTTCCCCTACATTCACATACGGTTCCCTTTTACTAGGAATGTTAGGGGAACGTTCTCTAAACCTTCAGGGAATGTTTTATTTATTTAGACGTTAGGATGTCTGTTCTGGGAACCAGGAACTAACATTCTCAGAACGTTTTTAAAACCAAAAATTGTTAGCTTTGTATGATTCACACATTATTCACGCCTTTTGGAGCCATATGATATGATTGTGAGGTAACTCACTACATTGTGTTGTTATTCATTGATAACACTGATATATAACTTTTCTCGCCAAATACATATAAGCAGCAGTGTTGATGGTAACGTATTACAAGTAACTCGAGTTACGTAATCAGATTACTTTTTTCAAGTAACTTGTGAAGTAACGCATTACTTTTACATTTACATAAAAAATATCTGTTACTTTTTCAAATAAGTAATGCAAGTTCATTTGTTTTCCCATTTATGGACTGACAGCTCTCCTGTCCTCATGTTGAGAGAAACCATGAGAAAGTGCACAGGCATTGTGTTATTGACCAATGTACTTGCTGCTGACCTTTGATGATTTCAAACCAAGCAAAAATTACTTTATTTTTTTAATTATTATTATTAAGTGTTAAAGAATTTACATTTCCTTCAGCTGTATTATTTAAATTTTGGTGTGAAAGGGCCTTTACATTTGTCCAAAAAATAGAACTTTTTTGTTATAAAAAAAACAGGTGGGAAAAAGTAACTCAAAAGTAACTAAGTAACGCAATTCGTTACTTTTTAAGGCTATTGTAAGTAACTTTCAAGAAGTTGCTAAATGTCCACTTTGTCGTGGACGAAAGATTAATTCGATTTTGAGTCGAATCTGTTTATAAAACTGATTTTTCATTCACAATTCAGACTGATTCGGGTTCTCCTGTTCCATATAGAGTTACAACCAGTCACAGCTATAAATAACAACAAAAACTTTCATTTCTTCCAAACTAAACATGTTTCAGAAGATTTAGAATATTCTGCAGGAGTTTTACGATTTTTTATGACACATTTTTATTTATTTTGCGTCGGTTACCATTCATTGTAAGTGTATTATTCTTTTTGTGTTGCATATGTAAAAAATGTTAAAAGAAATTCCATTCATTTTTGAATAACCTACCGCTTTAAATATCTAGTGAGTGGATAAATCCATGCAAACACACCTCGGATAATGTGCCGTCTCTTCCTGAAATAAGTTGTCTTGGATGTGTAGTCATTATAGACGGTGTTCACGCCGACACTGCGGTTTTCCAGCCAGTGAGCTGTGGCGACCCCTCTTCCCAGCACTCTCATGGCTCGGACTTTGATTTCCCGGTTGAGTTCCAGGACCACCACGCCGGTGATCATCTCTCCACTGCTGTACACAGTATCATCCGGACCGTCCAACTCAAGAGCAAAGAGTCTCAAGCTTTGGAAAGCCATAACTATGATGCACAAAACACAAAGTTTAAGCCACATAAATAATCAATATGTGCATCTTTTGTGATTAAACGTTTTTAAATCATCCTTCATATGAAGATATCAAGACGCAAGTACAGTGCTTAATTCAAACGCCGTTACAGTTATTAAAGTTAAGTGTTAACCAGTTAAAAACGTTACTAAGTTACATAGTTCATTAAGCAAGGTCAAACAAGAGGAACGTACCTTACGCTTTTAAAACCAACAAGCTGTGTGCAAGTCACAACAAGACACAACGAGAGTAATAGTTAAATGTTCTCTGTCTGATGTTTGGGAACGCTCATTTTCAAGCGTGCACCAATAAGAACCAGACAAACGCCCATTTGTGGCTGTAACCACGCCCATTCGCTGACGTAAATACGCCTCCGATCAGATGCTTTGGACAAGTGTATAACGGTTCTTGCGTTTTTGAAGCCATAGGAAAGAAGTAATGTTGTTAATCGATATATTTGTCTTTACAAGTTTTGTCTATTGTTGTAATGCTGCCCCGTTCAAACGTCTAAGACGGCATAGATTTGTTTTATTTAAACCGGAAAATAAACCAATTTAAAGCAAAGAAAATTATATTTAGAAATAGACTACTTAATAGGCTATTCTGCCCTATTTCAAATGTCTCAGTCTAAACACGCAGCATGAGTAGGCCTACTGCTGTAATTAAAACAAAAAATAAATACAAATATATTTCCATTTAAATTATGCTGAAAATATAATTTTGAAAACAATTTTATTAAATTACAAACACACAAAGTAGAAGGACTTTTAATATTGTCTGTCTTCAGGGCCCCACCTCTCACATGCTTGCCGTTTACACCGGCGTATCATAGGAACAAACCCCTTCAAACATCACTAAAAATGAAATGTTGAACTAATGTTTACATAAACACCAAAAATCTCAAGTTCAAGGTTACAACTTGTAACAGGAGTAGATTTTGTGTTTGCTTTGAGTGTGAGAACGTGAGGCTGAGTTCGACACGGCACCATTACTCCAACATATGGTTTGATAACACTCAGGCTCTGTTTAAATATGGTGCAGGTAGAGGATCATGCCACTTTAGTACACAAACAAAGACCTGCATGGAGAGACTGTCCTGGAAGACAGCAGCATGTCTAAACTTCTGGCACTCTCCCTTGATATTTTGCACATGCCATAAATGGTCCAAATGTGCTGTGTGAGGTCAGTGAGTTAGTTGCCATCTGACACACTTCTTGTAGTCATTACAGTTTTTCTCAGTCGCTTTGGTACATTTCTCCAGATCAGAGTTGAAATTCTCAAAACTACCTGTTCAATCTTCACATGATCGTGTCACTTGTGCACATCAAAAAAGCAGTTTCTCATTTCTTTGAACAACTTGCAAATGTTTTTGTACATCCATGCAAACGGTTATGTACAATTATCTGCTGTTTACATGATCAATTGCTTATGTCATGTTGATCAAAATGTATTATAATGGGTCTCTGTTGAATAGTCTCACCCCCCACAACATTTAGGCATTAGTTCATAGCATAAGTCTTTACATGCAAAATGGTTGAACAAGTTGTCATAATATGTCAAGCATATTTCTATACATTTCCATTAGACGTTCACATTTCTACTTTTTTTTTTCTTTCTTTGCACAGTGCTGTCTTTTCCTTTCTGTATCGCAATGACATGGTCTGTCAACAAATTACAGTACAAACAGTAAAAGTGTAAATGTGAATCTTGTCCAGTCTCTTGCAATCAAACTCCCACATACACTAAGGTGTAACCTACAATTTACAATAATTGTCATCAAAACTTTAGCCATAGTTTACATCAGAACATCCCTCCAGTGTACACTGTTATATTGACAACATGACTAAGCAGTTTGACTGTCTTATCCGTACACAATGACACAAGGACTCGTCCTTCTGATGGCACTGACATGTTCATTGACACAGATATTTACTTTTGAGAGATCAACTAAGGATTTTGAGCAAGAGACTGGCAATCCATGGTGTTTTGCTCTTTGTACGAATTGTTTTGAGAAATGCACTTACTGTTTTGCAAATGTCGAGGATGATTTAAGAAATGTACCAAAGCGACTGAGAAAAACTGTAATGAGCTCTGGATTGCCATTTAACCTTGAGCTTCCAAACATTTGATCTGTCAGTAGGACATGTTCTGTTGTCATAACACACTTTTATGCTGATAAAAAAATTCACCCGTGGTTATGGAGGTAATGATGTTGTGTGCCAAATTCTGAACTTCCATCTTGATTTGATTTTGTCCTGAATATGACTCTATAGTCATATTACCCAATTTGACTCTATCATCATTTGCTCAATTTAAGAATTGCTTTCTTCTGCTCAACACAAAAGAAGATATTATGAAAATTGTAGGTAACCAAACAGTTCATGGTTCCCATTGATCTCCATATAATTCTTTTCCCATTCTATGGAAGTAAATGGTGTCCATCAACTTTTTGGTTACCGAGATTCTTCAATATATCTTCTTTTATGTTAAACAGAAGAAATAAACTCATAGAGGTTTGAAAAATTTGAGGGTGAGTAAATGACGACAGAATTTAAATTTTTGGGCAAACTATTCCTTTAAAGAGAATTACATGATTGCATAACACTTTTAACAGGTTATTTAATTTTTTTTAGTGATAAAATAAGTTTACGAGCTGTATAGATAATAATATTTAAAAAAATTATTAAAACTAAATCCATAAAATGAACCCTAAAAAGGTTCTATATCCTCCTGAGAACCAGGGAAAAACGTTTTCTGAATTTAGTATTTTTTCATGTCATTACATTGTTTAGAGCATAAGAATTTTTTATTATTTATTTATATGTTATGCTATGTCCTCTGTAGAGGACAACAGGATGCTTTAGAAGAAAAAAAAAAGTCATGAATAGGCTAAAACAATGGGATTTAGTTTTTAAAAAAATCACCAATACACGTTTTCTGGATTTTTAATACCATACATTGTATAAAGACGATTCCAAACCATGTTATGAAAGATGCACAATATTGCCAAAAGTATTGGAACACCCCTCCAATCACTTCCATGGCCACAGGTGTATAAAATCAAGCACCTAGGCATGCAGACTGCTTCTACAAACATTTGTGAAAGAATGGGTCGTTCTCAGGAGCTCAGTGAATTCAAGCGTGGCACCATGATAGGTTTCCACCATGTGCAATAAGTCCATTCATGAAATTTCTTCACCACTAAATATTCCACGGTCAACTGTTAGTGGTATAAGACATGTGGAAGAAAATGGGAACAACAGCAACTTAGGCATGAAGTGGTAGGCCACGTAAAATCACAGAGAGGGGTCAGCGCATGCTGAGGGGCACAGTGTGCAGAAATCACCAACTTTCTGCAGAGTCAACAGCTACAGACCTCCAAACTTCATGTGGCCTTCAGATTAGCTCAAGAACAGTGCATTCAACAGTTTTTCAAGGCTGACTGGCCTGCACAGTCCTGACCTCAACCCGACAGAACACCTTTTGGATGAATTAGAGCAGAGACTGTGACTTCTCGTCCAACATCAGTACTTGACTTCACAAAAGCGCTTCTAGAAGAATGGTCAAAAATGCCCATTAACACACTCCTAAACCTTGTGGAAAGCCTTCCCAGAAGAGCTGAAGCTGTTATAGCTGCAAAGGGTGGGCCAACTCCATATTAAACCCTAAGGATTAAGAATGGGATGTCATTAAAGTTAATGTGCATGTAAAAGGCAGGCGTCCCAAAACTTTTGGCAATATAGTGTATAAAGGAATGATTTGATATATCATTTTACTTTATGCAATATTTGTGTAAAATGGCCATAAGCGGGTTTTCCCATTATATATAATATATTTATACACTGCATCTAATTTGCAAAGAATGTGTTCTTGGGGAGTAGTGTACTAATGGGAGTAGTAATTGGCAAGATTTGTATAATAATATCTAATATTTCATAGGAATATTGAAATATAATTTCTTTCCCTGTTCACATCTTGTGTCTCCCAAGATGTCTGCTAAACATGATTTAAGTCCTGGTGTCCTCTACAGTGGACATGTATGAAATCGATGTCCTGTTTCATAACAGAAAGTCATATTTTGATTTGAAACCCCATACCATTTTCCTGAGATGTTGATTTATGACAAACAATTCAAAAATGTGTCAGATTTAAATCATTACAAAATATAATGATATTTCCATTAGAGTGCAAAATGTGATTACTTAATTAATGTTAGTCATTTTTAAAGTCCAAGGAGAGGCAGTTGTGAAACTTCCAAACATTTGGTATCTCTTTGGTATAAGCCCTGAATGTACTCTGTACAGGACATCCAGACTTAAAACTGTGACATGTATGGTGTCTGAGAAATTCACTAAAATATAATGTCCACTACAAAGGACAAAAGTCTATTTCTTAAAGTTCTATATAGAGCATACAAACGCCTGATAATACTCATAGACTGGCATATAAGATCATTCATTGAGCAGTATATGATGCACTGAGGAAGGATTTCATCTCATTTTCCCGTGCTAAGACTTGAATAAACCATACATTTGTTTAGAGTGCAGAACTTTTATTTTATTTTATATGTTTTTCAACTTAAAACGGCATATGGCTGATGTGTCTTAGGGGTGGGTTGTCTAGGCATGCCTTGCAGTAGGGCTGGGGCACAAAAGCTTTGTTGTGAGTTGTCCTGAAGTCATGTTTGCTGTCCCAGGGCCTGATATGACTGTCTTTAACCTAGGAAGAGATTAGTACAAGGGTCAAGATCAGCTCTAAAACTTAGTAAACTTCTAACACCTTATGGCCGGTACACACTAAACCAACATCAAAGAACTAGCAGCAACGAACTAGCATGCCGGCTGCTTCTCGGCAAAAAAGTTAAGCTTGAACATACTGCAGAAACTACAGCCGACAGCCAACTTACAACAGCAGATGACAGTAGTCTATTCGTTATTCAAAAAAGGGAACGTGAACTAGAAATGTGAATATGTAAACCGTAAACAAAGCAGGGCTCCCTTACGTGGGCTTGGTGTGTCCCTGCCCTTACAGTTGCTGACAAGGTACTTGAACAACTATTATACTGTATAACTCCCAAAACTACTTATCACATGGTTTCAACCTGACTTTGGCACCACCAGGAGAGCCAAGGCCCATCTCACAGCTCAAGACAGTGTAAAAACCGACCAATGTCTATGTTTACTTTTCATGGACTGCAGAATAAATGGGAAACCAGTGAGCTGGAGTTTATCTGCTGTGAAATGTAAATATTGTACCTGCTGAAGCTGGCTAGGGCTCAGTTCCTGTCTTCTGGAGTTCAGGGGGACAAAATCTTTTTGCACAGTTGTAAACATCTGATCTCCGGTCTCTAAAAAACAAGATCAGAGAAATACTTGATATGAATTAATATTATATTACAGAGATCGTTAAAAAAACATTTTTGGAGCATGTTTTTATTTTTTTAATGAATATTATTCTGTCTTTTTTGTGGTAGGTAACCTAAAAATATTCTTGATGTAGTAACATTTGAAAAAATATGACTGAACCAACATGACAATATTTGGTTTTAAGAATCATATCAGGTAGAAACAGCTCTTTAAAGAAACAGCTGCCCATAATGCACTTTTTACAGATTAACCCTCTGGTGCTCTTCATTTAGGGGTTGCATTGGTTGTCTTCCCGGTCATAAGTGACCGGACACCTAAAAATTAAACTTCCTCCACCCCAGTAAAACCAATGCAATTTATTTTTCTTCAATAATATTTTTGTATTTTGAGATGATTTGATGGTATTTTTAAATATTTATGCTATAATTATGGTCTATTTTTGCCATTGAAAATTATACCTTTTTTGTGCAGTATTTCAGGTTAAAATAGAGACTAGGCCTTCAAAAAAAATGTTTTTGAAAGCAGATTAGTGCCCTCTTTTGGAATTATTTAGGAAATCATGCAACCATGGGTGTAATCACTAGAGGTCTCTATGGAGAGGCTTGAGAATTCCCTAGTTCTCTTTTGAACACATTTAATAATTTTTTTAATGGATTTGAATATATATTTAAAAAATCTCAAATACTATTTATTATAAAGTTTTAGATATTTTGTTTTTTGTTAGAAATATTGTTTTCTGTGAATTTCCCATTCATTTCCTATGGTGGTCATTTTTGACCGAAGAGCACAAGTGGGAGTATTTTTTTTACGACCACTTAGCATGCCTTTTTGTGTGTTTACATACCTAATGCTAGAAAAGTCACCAAGTTTCATATCATTCCGATGAAGCTGTGATTTTTAAAAATTCAAAATGTGGTTCATAGGTTCAGTTTTTCATAGGCGTGTGAGTGGATGTGTCAATATCACACTCTTGATGTTTTAGAGTGTCACCCTTTACTGCTGTGTACTTTTTTTCAGCATCGTGGCCTATTTGTAGATTGCACACACAAATATTCAGAGAATTTTTGTGATTTTGCAGATTTCCCATTAATTTCCTATGGTCGGTCATTTATGACCGAAGACAATGAACGCTACTTTTTTCCCCCCGACCAATTAGCATGCTCGAATCATGACCCCAATTTTTTTTGTGTGTTTACATACCTAATGCTAGAAAAGTCATATCATTCCGATGAAGAAGTGATTTTTAAAATTTCAAAACAAAATTTTGCGGTCAGAAATGACCGAAGAGCACCAGAGGGTTAATAGTAAAATGTGCAGTAATGTGAGCAGGTCATTTTAGGTGACTATTCAATGTGAAAATGCACGTTAGTAAACCAAAAGTACCTTGCTCAAGCAGCAGATGGCTAGGTGGGTAGATGGGTTGCTTGGGACGGTCTACTTCCTTTGGTGGGAACTGCTCCTGTGATGTCGTGCTGTAGAAGCATCCAGCCAGATCAGGCCACACAAATTTTACATTGCTCAAATTCCTGATATTGGATCCATCCACATGCACTGGGAACTGTGTATGTTCTATCTGATAAGGCAAACACTGCTCGGTTAGGAAAGACACTTTGTATTTAGATCTTCAAGCAAAGGGCAAGTTACAACAGGTCACACCTTTGGGAAGAAGCTCTGGTTTGTTGTTGACAGTCTCTCCTGGTTGCCCTTAAGTATCTCTCCTTTGAACACAGAGCTGAGGGTCGGGCATCCCGGCTCTAAGTGAATAGGGCCTGGTGAAAACAAACATGAGGTAAAGTTGAAAAACACTGATACACTTGATGTATATGTGATAATATGTTGATTTGCCCAGTGTGTGATGAATGTAAAGCAGAAGCTGAAAGCATGTTGATGACTGAGTCTACATGAAATTCACAAAAGTTATTCAGGAATATTTGAAATGGCACCATCTGCTGGCTCATGCTGTGCGTTTACCCTTCACATGCACAAAAAGCCAGTGAACAGATAAATCCGGCTTTGAATTTTATTGGAAAGAGAGCCCAACTCTGAATAATACATATGCTCCGAAGGAGGCCAATACAAGTGTTAGATCAGGGTTTTTTTTTTTTTTTTTTAACACTCAAATATGACGATGATGATGATCCCCTGGTAAGGAATATACTGTAAAGGTAGCTATGGAATTTCACATATAAAGCCCTTGAAATTAAATAATAAATAAAATACTAAGCAGAATTCATTATTGTACATACCACATTTGTGCGCACAAAATTCCTCAGATGAGGTTGTTATCCATTTTTCATCAGTTTCATCAAGTTCCCGGAGGTTGATGGGCTGAGATTTATTTATCTTGGGAAGCAGACATTCCCTGAATTTAGCAAAGCTGTTGAAAAAAAAAAAGTTTTAGATTTATCTGATGTACACAGGAAAGTAGGTCTGATCAAATGTTATTTATAGAGCTTTCCTATTAGGTTGTATTTTTTCCTATTAAGACATGTTTTGTCTTTAAGCGGGATGGTTATCAGTACCTGTGGGCACCTAAATGACTGAAAGAGGTGGAATATGTCGTTTGTCTGTTCAGTATCTTTTCTCGGTCTCCCATCGCTACAGATGAATACTGAATTCTTTGCTGAATGAAAGAAAAAAAAGACAGATGTTATTTAACCGCAACATTATTGGTGCTCTCTGCTACGGCAAATTATATAGAATTACCTTTTCGGCAGACGGAAGAGGAGGAGGAGGAGGACACCATCTGTACTGGAACTGGTCATGATAACTGGAGCCGAGTTGGTCCTTTTTGTCCTTGTTCAGACCATGGTTCAGACTTGATCCGACACCTTATTGATACAAAGAAAGCATCTTATATCCACTCATAAAATACAAAAGTACTACTATAGATATAGAAAGGGACTTTGATATGCAGTAGGCTACCTGTGTTTACTGCTGCCTTTGCCCTGAGGACTGGGGACACTTCTTCTTTGGTGTAATTGGATCTGTATGTAGTTTCAGGACATTTGCTCCCCGGCAGACCTATCCTGACTGCGGTGGTGGGACGTATTAGTTGGGCTGCAGACTTCGGCAGGGGCTTGAAGTCTGACTGAGTGGTGGTCTTAAAGACTCCACAGCTGTTCTCAGAATGCATTTTAAAGTTGTTGCTCTGCATGGTGAGGTGGGTTAACATTGGCTGGATGACATGGGCTGGTTGATGGGATGGGAAGGACAAGGCTGTCTCTGTCTGGTACCTCCCCAGGTAATTCTGGTCTCCATGCTGAAAAAGTGCTGAGACAGGCGGAAGGATAACAGGCCTCTCTCTTTTCTGCAGGGCGGTGTTGTCAACTGATTTAAAATGGCTCTTGTTCGTTGTTCTATACATGCCGGTTGCCCCATCCCAAAACGGTAAATTTGAAATCCTGGACTGAATCATTTTCATAGCGTCGCGATACAGCAAATAAACGTAGAAAGCTTTAAAAAGCCAAAATGTGGGACTGAAATCTATTGAAACGCAGCTCAATCACCAAATCTCTTCTCGAAGCATCTAACGTTATATGTCACAGTCCGCACCAATGCCGTTAGAATGAATACATGTAGAGGAAATATGCTATTTTACATTGTTTTCTAATATAGCTACACGTATACATACAATTATTTTTACCTTGTTGTTTTCTTGCTAAGTTCTTGTCCATACACAAAGCAAATGCAAAGGGGGGCTTTTCAATTTGTTGTGGAGACATTAATTATTAAATGTTTTCCAAGACAACCATTGTACCGGGTCTCTACGTTGCTCACTCAAGTTATTTGGAGATGTCAAAGTGGTTTAACGCATTGTAGGATGCTTAATGAAATCCCCAAGCATTTTTTTGAATTCGATATGGAGTAACGGACCCTTTTGTTTTCACAGACTGTGATGACGCGTTTTAACGGTCATCATATATATCGTAAATCCTGCAAAGTTTTTTTTATTTTATTTCGTATGTATGTACATTTAAAACACTACTTTATATTATATTACTTTTGCATCCTACAAAAAAACAAGTTAATGCTGCTGTGAGGGTGTTTCTAATACAGCCCGTCTGGGAGTGACTGTAAAATTAACATATTTCTCTTTTCACTGCCGTTATCAATCTCACTCTATTTTGCCCTCTTTTTGAAAGTTGTGAAATCACTATTGTGGAGTTTTTCTTTTGCTATTGGAGCAAATGGGGACACAAAAATATATTTAATGTATAGCCTACTCTCTTCACCGCTATAAAAGTTAACCCAACTATGAAGACATTTCCGCTTCTGAGAAACCCGGGAATGTTATTGGGTGATTCTTAGACTATGGGCACTTTTATGTTCTTTGGTCATATTTTTAAAAATACATATCATTTTGGACAAATTCCTCTTTCTTTGTCAAGCGAACAATAAAACCACCTTAAATAATTCTTACTACCTTTCTATTATGATTTTTAAAAATACTTTTCAACCTCCTTATAGGTTTCAAAATCACTGTTTTCTCCTTGTCGCACATCGAGACCTTTTAACTTCAACAATGAAAATACAGTTTAAAAATATAACTTATCTGGTAGTGCACCTGAATTAAGCACTAGTAAAATAAGATACATTATAATATTTAATGTGAGACCACTATCAATATTACTTTTTATACAGAATATCTGTCGCACAGTATTGGTGTGATTTCCACCACAACACAGTAATGTTGTCCCTTTAAATAGTTTATGTGAAAGTGTGGTTTCTATGGAAATGTTCAGTGACATCAGAGCACATGTTGGACATGGAGGGAATTCAAATTTTTATCAACAACAAATTAAGAAAAATCGAGCAAAATATTGCTTGAACAGTTCATATATTTATTCTACGTCATTTCCAAAGATACTGTACCTTCAAAGGTGTTTTAAAAAGCTAAACATTTGAAGTTAAATAAGAGTATTTTGCATACATGAAATGCTAAGTATTAATTCAAAGCTAATCAGTGAAGCTATATTTTATTTTTTTCACAAAAAAACTACAGAAATGTCATTTCCATATGCAGCCATTTCCACCACAGAGGGCAGTGTGGTGGAAATTACATTTATTACAAAGTACAATTGATATGGATTGCCAGAGTAGATTTGTGAAATATTTTTTTATATTATAATATATTACAATACTTTTTATATTTATTTATATGTTTCTCTCACTTTAATTAATTGTCATTTCCATCACCACACACATTTTTAAAAATTACTTAAGTTCTCATCACACATTAAAAATGTATCCAAAATGTATGAGATCATGCTCTACTTAATATAAAAATTCAAGTTATTTATTTTCTAATAAGCTCTTACCCAAACCAATATTCAATTTCAGACTGTGACCGGGTGTACAGTTCAGCATTTGGTCCTTAGGACAGTTAATTTATCTCATTGACAAATGTATAATTATTGTACATTGTGGACAAACTGGTAAAACTAGTTACAAAAATGATCTTAGACAATTCTTGAGTGGCAGAAGTTATGATATTTTTAAATAACAGCTGTATATTGAGATGTGGTGTACATGACATTTGTTCATTGCGGGTCGGAAAAAATGTAAAATAATAACTTCTCTTGTAATCTAAGTTTGTCCTCTTACAGACCTTAAAACTAGACAAATTATTTAAACATATGAGACTGTTATGTCACTTTTGAACAAGTTTTTTTTATTCAACTTCACATGGCTAAAAGTGCCCCTAGTTGAAGAAACAACATATTACTCTTCAGTAGGTGGCGGCATTGGGTCAACTGCAATCAGGCACAGTTGTAGGGATCCCCAAAACAATAACAAACATAACTTAAAGGGTTTGTTCAACCCTTTTGTTCATCAACAATTTTGTCATTAATTACTCACCCTTATGTCGTTCCAAACCTGTAAAACTTTCGTTCATCTTCGGAAAACAAATTAAGAAATTTTTTTGACATCCGAGAGCTCTCTAACCCCTCCATAGACAGCATTTTAATTAACACTTTTAAGGCCCAGAAAGGTACTAAAGACATCATTAAAGCATCTCCCATTTTCACCATAAAAAAAAAAAGGCTAGGCCTCTCTTGCCTCTCGTGATAGATTGATCCGGTCTCTACCAGATCCTGTCAGAAGACATCCGTTTTGTCTGGGATCCAAAACTGTCAGCAGTGTTTTGTCTGACACCCATAGCCAGTTAACAGCCTGAGAGGGTTGGCAGAGGAAGCCGTGAAATAGCAGAGAGTGGAGATGAAGTGAGGATGAAAAAAATGAGCAGTATTATTGAATAATCTTAGTTGTGTATGTGTCAATGCTCAGGCTTTGTCTGTCCTTCATCCCCACTGTCCTGTACTTCGTCTGACCAGCATAAACGAATGTTCTTAAACAAAAACAAAAAACAATACTTAACTGCTTTACAACATTGTCCTGTGATGTTTAAACATTTAAATGGACACACTCATCTCTCGTGAAGACAAATATTCCTTAAAACCAGACAGAAAAGAAAGCAAGGAAAGAGCAAATAAATAAGTAACACACACAAAAAAAATGACATGAATAAACAATTAAATGATAAATTATTATAAATGAATAAAAAATATAAATAACAAATGTATGGTGATTGAAGATACACATACAGGTTGCCATTAAGAATCAAATGTAAATGTATGAATGGATTTTATATATGAATTATATAACAATATCAGTTCAGGTGGTGAAAAGAACCAACAACATCTGGTGACTGTGGGGGCATTTTAGTACAGTGAACTCATTGTCATGTTCAAGAAACCAATTTGAAATGATTCGAGCTTTGTGACATGGTGCATTATCCTGCTGGAAGTAGCCATCAGAGGATGGGTACATGGTGGTCATAAAGGGATGGACATGGTCAGAAACAATGCTCAGGTAGGCCGTGGCATTTAAACGATGCCCAATTGGCACTAAGGGGCCTAAAGTGTGCCAAGAAAACATCCCCCACACCATTACACCACCACCACCAGCCTGCACAGTGGTAACAAGGCATGATGGATCCATGTTCTCATTCTGTTTACGCCAAATTCTGACTCTACCATCTGAATGTCTCAACAGAAATCCAGACTCATCAGACCAGGTAACATTTTTCCAGTCTTCAACTGTCCAATTTCGGTGAGCTCGTGCAAATTGTAGCCTCTTTTTCCTATTTGTAGTGGAGATGAGTGGTACCAGGTGGGGTCTTCTGCTGTTGTAGCCCATCCGCCTCAAGGTTGTGCGTGTTGTGGCTTCACAAATGCTTTGCTGCATACCTCGGTTGTAACGAGTGGTTATTTCAGTCAAAGTTGCTCTTCTATCAGCTTGAAACAGTCGGCCCATTCTCCTCTGACCTCTAGCATCAACAAGGCATTTTCGCCCACAGGACTGCCGCATACTGGATGTTTTTCCCTTTTCACACCATTCTTTGTAAACCCTAGAAATGGTTGTGCGTGAAAATCCCAGTAACTGAGCAGATTGTGAAATACTCAGACCGGCCCGTCTGGCACCAAAAACAGTACCACACTCAAAATTGCTTAAATCACCTTTCTTTCCCATTCTGACATTCAGTTTGTAGTTCAGGAGATTGTCTTGACCAGGACCACACCCCTAAATGCATTGAAGCAACTGCCATGTGATTGGTTGAATAGATATTTGCATTAATGAGAAATTGAACAGGTGTTCCTAATAATCCTTTAGGTGAGTGTATGTGTATGTGTATATATATATATATATATATATATATATATATATATATATATATATATATATATATATATATATATATATATATATATATAGCGCAACACTGCTTCAAAGTGCACCATAATTATTACAATTCAATATTACACCAAAACCAATAGTAAAGCAATCGGTGCAGTCTTGGAGGGTTTTTTATGTTTGGGAAACAACAACAGTTAAATTAAAGGACGTGTACACATGAAGCAAATACTTTTATTGGGAATTCATATAAAACAACCAACAACAGGCACACAATAGAAAAATAGTATATGTGCAAATGTCTTTGAGGTTATAGGGCAGATGTCCAAGCAAAGAAAAATCAACACTTAAAGTGAATGTTTAGGCTAAAGACATGTTTTGAGGAAAACGTGGACATAAAGAGGAACAACTACATAGAATAAAGGTTGGTATAAAGATGCATGCTAACATATTGAAATAGTGGTTTATAAGAAGTCTAAAGGGTTGTTGCCGTTAGAAGTGCCATTTTGAACTAATGGAATCGAGATCGTGAACACTGAATTGAAGTACTCTGCAAACCAGTTGATCCTAGATTTGTAGGTAGATTTATAACTACTTACAAATTTAAACAGACTGCAGCAGATCAGTTCAAATGATGAATAAATTAGTTAATGAAAATGGAAGTTAAGGTTAATCATTCACTCATGTTATCATTTGTTACTAAGAGAAATATAATGTTTTGTTAGTGCTATGTGCTTCAAATTCCCTGCTCTTCTTGTTGTCAATTGCAGAGCCCTACATTGAGCAAACTTTATGAGGCATGTAAGAGAAACTGTACGTTCAACGAGCCATTAAATGTCCTAACATAGACATGCTGGTGTCCGTAAATATTGAGATATCTTCATTCTTCAGGTCTAGTTATGCATCTAACAATAATACCGGTAAATACATTTAACACTAGCTTTTATCTACAGAACGTTCTGTTTAAAGTCTTACTCTAATTAATCATTTAGAAACCTAGTCACAACCAAATCACAGATCTTAACAACAATTTAAACTATATTGAAATCTAGTACCAATAACCAGGTCTAAAAGAAGCTATAGTCTTTTGGACAGTTCTTTATGGTTCTCCTTGTGACTATTATAATCAAACAGGCTCCGTTATATGAGCGCGAAACACCAGGTAAGTTACAACAAATACTTTTTCAGCTCTCGGGAAGCAAATGTGGAACGTAAATGCAAATATTGTAGTGCTACCTATCACCTCTTTACTTTTTACTACCGGCCTAGTACCATGACGAACCGTCGAGTTGTGCAGCTTGGGAAGATTCCAGTTGAGAACAAGTTCTCATCTACCTCATATTGGTGGTTTTGCCATACAATGCTTGTCCAACCGAAGCGGTCAATTGTCCAGGAGCTTGGCTAGGTTCTGTCGCAGGTCGCTCAAGTCGAAGATCTTGACGTCTAAAGTTTCAATGACCTTCTGCACCGCAATCTCCGCCCTGTTCCGAGCATCCTGAGATGAAGCTAAATCGCTTTCTGCTGTTTGCACTCGTTTCTCCAACTCAAAGTTCTTCACTTCCAGGTCCTAATGCCAAGACAAATAAACATTCATCCTTAGGTCACTAAACCATAATCATATTTATACTGTGAAGTCTGAAGCTAGTGAAAATACTTATGTTGTAAGGCCTTTTCACACCAGACGCGTAACGAAAAAAAACGAAGTGGAAAAGCGAATATTTTGTGTGCGAATATTTCACATCAAAATTCACATCAGCCGTGACACGAATTTGCGACGTCTGTGACGTTTCAGAGCTCCAACATTCGCGGCGACAGCTGAGAAAACACAGACACTTCATCATCCAGTGAAGACAAGCTTTTCATTTTATTTAAAAGACCGAAAAGAAGGTTTTGGGTGTACCCAGTCTTAAAGAACAGAGAGTCTGAAGGGTATGTTAATCTTGTACAGGAGCTAAAACTTTCTCATGGCCGGTTCTGCACTTACTTTCAAATGTCCGAGGGACAATTTGAGGAGTTCCTCTAGAGACAGTAGCACCGCATCTGACGAGACAAGCCACAAACTTCAGGAACCAATCGATCCGGAGCAGTGGTTTCCAGTTGAGTCACAATGTAAACATTTAAGTGCCACAGTCGTACTGACGGAAACACATTCACTTTCTATAGTAGCGTACACAATTAGGTTTAGAAAAAAAAAAAACTAGTGATAACTCAGAAGGTTATGTTATCGTTGTCTGTAGCCTACAGTGGGCAAACACAACTACAGTTGTACAGCTGTAACTACAACTACAGCTGTAATCTCTTGAGAAATGAGATACCTGGCAAAGGTTAATGTTGATTGAATAGCTAATGACATCAATTGGACATTTCGTCACCTTTATTTCCTTGTATGTGACTGGTTTAAGCCTTTTCTATCACTGCGAGAGTTTTAAAAAATCGGCATCGAAACGGAAAAAATAAACGTTGTTTTTTCGCCACAGCACATTCGCGTTCGTGTGGAAGCAACTCATTACACAAACAGCTGATCAAAAAATAAACCTTTGCGCGTCAAAATCACGTCCAGTGTGAAAGGACCTGTCCCCACCTAGTAGTAAAGTGAATAAAGAAATGTACCTGCATCCTTTGAATGGCCTCTTCCCTTTCTTTCTCCAGCTCACCAAAATCTGGTTTCTTGCCCCGCAGAGTCTTTATTTCCTGTAATGACCATTTTTAAATAAGGAATATTCTTTACTAACTTATTCATCTTACAAGTGAAACGGAAAAAGGAATTCTACTTTATTTTCCATGGAAATTAATTGGATTTCAATAATAAATACTTCTATTTAAAACAGATGTTGAAAATACAGGGTCTGGAGTGGCTGTGACAGCGCTATTGAATATAATGGGATCAATATAGTTCTGATGTGTCAAAATCTAAAGATGGAAGGTGTGTCCCAATTTGTGTACTATTCTGTGCCGTTTTGTAGTCTAAATAATGCGAGTAGTGCGTTCAGAAAACCACACAAATAAAAAGTGCACTTTAAATACACAGATGATGCACCAAAAAAACAGAGTGAGGAATGTTGGACAATTCATGCCCTGATTCAACTGTCGCAGCTTTCCTTACATAGTGGAGGGGGAGGGGCCATCAGACTCTAATGTTGAATGACAAAACAAATTCATACACTAGATGGTTGAGTGCATAGTCCAAGTTCATAGTGTACAGTGCATCATTGGGACACAAGTGGAGTCTCTTGCCGTGTCAATTAGCACTGTTGTTATTACATAAAGTAATCTTTACCTCATCTTTAGCTTTGATAAGGGCCTCCATCTCTGCCACAGACTGTGTGAGCTCCTCACTCCCCGTCTCAGTGGAAGCAGAAACCCCACTCTGAGCTTCCAGGTCTGCAACCTGAAATATGAAACCAACAGACCACAGCTATTCCAAGTTCTCTCATCAAACTCCAGTAGAACAATCAGTCCCCAACTGTACAAAGTCTCAGACAAAAATTGAGAATGTGCCATGTTGTCCAATAAAAATCTAATCTAAAACACTAAGTGCTAAGTTCTTAGAAATGTTCTATATTTATTCATGTTGAATTAATTTTGTTCTGAAAACTGAAAAATCTATTTTAAGGTGTCCTTGTTACAGTGTAACTACATTTAAGTATTGAGTAATATTATTTAACAACATTAAGTTATTACTACAGCAAGTACATGTAACAAGAAGGGCTGTTTCAACCGAAGAAAATCTTGGTCCAAGACTGAGGTCCTGAAATTTTAGACTAAAAATCGACTAAAAATAAAAACAAATGTTAAATTAATTAGCTGCGCACTGTGCGCAGTACTTGGTGGCCTTGTTGTCTGCCTAAATGAATTATAAATAAACATAAAAAACTAGTAGGCTATTTGCAGTATATTATATCGTTTGTGACATTTTGTGTTGCATCACGTGCACCTGCGCAATATCTTAGCCTATGACTTCCGAAAATATAGTAACTGTTACTATGTTGTCAACTAGTGATATCATCACAAGAACTTTTGAGGAATATGCAACAAAATTTAGATAATTATTTTTGTCATATGTATTATAATAACTGACAGACACTATCACTTCAGCCGCTCGAACATAGGAGCTCAGCTCAGCTTCACGGCTGAGACACGAATAGACTATTAAAGCTTTTACTCTTAAACATAAAAGGCACGTCCACTTTAATAAAAAAGGAATATTTATTAAACAAGCCAGATAATACGAAATAAAGTGCATAACTGAAAAATAAAGCATAGGCTCAAAACGAATACAAACAGTGGGCACAGCGCATCGCGCATTAGGCTCCAAATAAAATAATAAAGTGCCCAAATCCAATAAATAATACTAAATTTGCAGTTTGCACAATAATAAAAGGGATGGGGCAACTCAAAACAGACGGGGCAACCTAACGCGGACAAGTTAACTTACCGTTTTTAGGTGATATGACATGTTTGTTGTCGAGCTGTGATATGCAAACTGTTGCTTGCAAAATTTGCATTAAACTTTTTTCTCATTTTCTATTTAAAAAAAATGCTGCCACACTGCCGATGTCTTTGTTTACAAGGTAGAAGAGGACTGACTAGGAAAACGCTCTCACAATTAAATAAATAATAGGCCTATACAGCAAAATAGCGTACTTCAATCTCTCTTCTCCAGTGGGTTGGGCTAATCCAAAAGAAGTGAAAACAAGGGGGGTGTTCTGAAGACAGACTGTTACCTGTGAAACAGGGGTGCTCTGAAAACATCCCCATTAGCAATTAGTGTTTTCCACCTGATGAAATGAACGCAGCCAAACTGACGAAATGAACGCGGCCAAACTGACGAAATGAACGCGGCCAAACTGACGAAATGAACGCGGCCAAACTGATGAAATGAACACGGCCAAACTGATGAAATGCCAAACTGACGAAATTAACACGGCCAAACTGATGAAATGCCAAACTGACGAAATTAACGCGGCCAAACTGATGAAATGCCAAACTAATGAAATGAACGCGGCAAAACTGACGAAATGAACGCGGCCAAACTGATGAAATGAACACGGCAAAACTGATGAAATGCCAAACTGACGAAATTAACACGGCCAAACTGATGAAATGCCAAACAGACGAAATTAACGCGGCCAAACTGATGAAATGACAAACTAATGAAATGAACGCGGCAAAACTGACGAAATGAACGCGGCCAAACTGACGAAATGAACGCGGCAAACCTGACAAAATGAACACAGCCAAACTGACGAAATGAACGCGGCCAAACTGATGAAATGCCAAACTGATGAAATGAACACGGCCAAACTGATGAAATGAACGCGGCCAAACTGACGAAATGAACGCGACCAAACTGATGAAATGCCAAACTAATGAATTGAACACGGCCAAACTGATGAAATGAACGCGGCCAAACTGATGAAATGCCAAACTGACGAAATGAACTCGACCAAACTGATGAAATGCCAAACTGATGAAATGAACGCGGCCAAACTGATGAAATGAACGCGGCCAAACAGATGAAATGCCAAACTGACGAAATGAACACGGCCAAACTGACGAAATGAACGCGGCCAAACTGATGAAATGAACGCGGCCAAACTGATGAAATGAACGCGGCCAAACTAATGAAATGAACGCGGCCAAACTGATTAAATGAAAGCTGCAAAAAATCGACCAATCAGATTTTTGGTCGAGCCAGAACGTATCGACTAATAATCGACTGGGAGATTACAGCCCTAGAAACAATGACACTGTAAAATTGTTCCAAGCCCTTCAAGCTGTTTCAAGAAATTAAAACTTTTCTCTTTCAAGAAAGACCTGCGCAATATCTCAATTATAATATCTCACAAAATATGAATTCATAAATATTTGGGTTTTTTTTTTGGAGCGTCACACCACATTTTACAACATGAACTAACTTTGCCTTTTTATAAAAAGTAAAATTTTCTGATATTATCTAAGACGTGACCTTGACAGTCATGGAGTCTTCTCTATGACATCATTTCCTGTTTTTATGCTTTATGACCCCAGTTGAGGGCTTTATGATTTTACACGCAAAACATGAACACATGTTATATTGCACACTGTAAACACAATCAAAGCTTCAAAAAAACTGGAAAAATGGGACCTTTAATAAAAAACAATGCCAAACTACGTATGTTTTTCTTTTAGAAAAGACCATCTCAAGTTCACGTGCATAG
Source organism: Romanogobio albipinnatus (assembly GCA_023566225.1). Taxonomy (NCBI): domain Eukaryota; kingdom Metazoa; phylum Chordata; class Actinopteri; order Cypriniformes; family Gobionidae; genus Romanogobio; species Romanogobio albipinnatus. The sequence continues at coordinate 29,109,112 of CM042254.1, read as the reverse complement.
TTCATTATCCCAAATATTTTTTCTTCATTACACATAACTTTTAAGAATTCTTAAAATGGAAATTCTGTTTTTTGTGAACAAAAAAAAATTATGTAAAGGGAAAGTCAGAAAATTCTGTCATTTACTCATCCTCAAGTTGCTTCAAAACGGTATGAACTCCTTTCTTCTGCTGAACACAAAAGAAGATATTTTAAAGAATGTCAGTAACCAAATAGTTGATGAACCCCATTGACTTCCATAGTAATGGAATGGGGTCCATAAAACTTGATTACCCATAATCTTCAAAATATCTCCTTTTTGAATATTCTGAGGGTGAGTACATTTTTTGGGTGAACTATCCCTTTAGTGTTCTCAGACTTTTGGATCCCACTGAAAAGTAAAATAAAATATCTCTCACTACCCTCTCCAGCAGTCACTACCACACTCTTACTTTCCACACAGCCATGGTTTCTGTGACTGAGCGTCTTTTCTTCAGAGGTCGTTATAATTCACAGGAAACACTACACTCATGTTCACCCCGGAGGGAAAGTTAAGCAGGGCATCACTGCACTGGAGCTTTTAGCACTGTCACAACTCGGAGCCATTTTTTTCTGTTTGTGTTAGGGAGAAACTTAGTGGTCTCATTTTCCCCACGGTCATTTGTCTTCCTTCTGTTCTGGGCAACGAAGGCATATTGTCTTTTCCTAAAAATATCCCTCCGCACGCTCTCCAAAGACCTGAACTATATACGTCACCTGGTTGATGTTTGCTTCAGTAGACCTTCAAAGTGTTGTGGAAACATTAATGTATGATTACATAAAAAATGCTGCCAAAGACTGCCTAAGGGAAAATATTCAGTTTGCTTGAGCAACTGCTAAAACAAACTGTTAACACATGAGAATGTCTAACATGGATGTTATCCTTATGTGGTCCCCAAAAAGCAGCAGTGTGGAAAAATCGTTTCACCTGGAACCGCTTCTTGTATCTCCCAAAACTCTTATGACCATTTACAGGCTCACTGAAGTGCCATCAAACGTGCAGCATTATTCAATGTGTCATCCACTGAAACAGGAAGATACAGCGGACATATCGAACAGCTCCACCCCTTTTTTTTAAATAGCCAATACCATTTAGTAAGTAGTAAGCACAGCTCGGCCAGAGCTGCTGCGCTCAGTAAAGCCACCGTTTCCTCCTAATCTCCTCCATATCACTTTAAAATATAGCATTCTGTGCAGAATTCAAATGGGTCCGATACGTTTTGTGGTCTGCGCCAACACATGCATATGATCCTCTGGACCGGAGCTGCAGTGGTTCGCGTGACACTAATGTGAAACCAGACTTCATTTACTCCAATGAAAAGCATATTTACACTGTCTGAATCATTCCCCATCCCCTATATAGTGCACTATGTGCCATTCACCATGTAGAAAACAATAACAAGTGACCACAGCTTCAGCGTCTATTTATAATGTAGGGGGCGGGATGCTTCAGATTCTAGAGAGTATTTGATTGGACAAAAAAAAAGTGCAGAGTGATGTCATCAAATTAATTGATCTATTTTGCAGAAGTGAGAGACTGTAAGTTTTGAACGCTTACATTTTCCAAATGCGAATTTTGTCATTGTTTTGGAGCATACTTATAGATAACAGTAAGGCTAACATATTCATGCTAAATACTAAAACTTCAATTTTGATTTCATGGGGACTTTAACACAATCAATATCATTCCAAACCTGTATGACATTCTTCTGTGGAACAGAAAAGAAGATATTTTGAAAAATATCCAGCACTATGGAAGTCAATGGGGTCCAAAAAACATTGAACCCCACTGACTTTCAAAACCAATTTCTTCTTGAGTTCTACAGACTAAATACAGTAAGTCATACAGGTTTGGAAGACATGAGGGTGAGTAAATTATGACAGAACATTCATTTTTGGGTGAAAATATCTAAATAGGGTGACCAGACGTCCCATTTTCACCAGGAAAGTCTTGCATTTCAGCTTTATTTTTAGTGTCCTGAAAAATCATACTTGCAGCGCATTCTGAGGCGCACACCGCACAGTGCACAGTGCACAGTAGTCACCATCTTTCTGCAAAGTCAAAAGCTACAAACTTTGCGTGGCCTTCAAGAACATTAGCTCAAGAACAGTGTGTAGAGAGCTTCATGGAATGGGTTTCCATGGCTGAGCAGCTGCATCCAAGCCTTACATCACCAAGTGCAATGCAAAGCGTTGAATGCAGTGGTGTAAAGCACACCACCACTGGACTCTAGAGCAGTGTAGACGTGTTCTCTGGAGTGATAAATCACTCTTCTTTGTCTGGCAATCCGATGGACGAGTCTGGGTTTGGCAGTTGCCAGGAGAATGGTAATTCCCTGACTGCATTGTGCCAAGTGTAAAGTTTGGTGGAGGGGGAATAATGGTGTGGGGGTTCTTTTAGGGGTTGTGCTTGGCCCCTTAGTTCCAGTGAAAGGAACTCTTGATGCTTCAGCATATCAAGACATTTTGGAAAATTTCATGCTCCTAACTTTGAGGGAACAGTATGGCCCCTTCCTGTTCCAACATAACTGCGCACCAGTGCACAAAGCAAGGTCTATAAAGACATGGAGGAGTGAGTTTGATGCAGAGGAACTTGACTGGCCTGCACAGACTCCTGACCTCAACCCGATCACCTTTGGGATGAATTAGAGCGGAGACTGTGAGCCAGGTCTTCTCGTCCAACATCAATGCCTGACCTCACAAATGCGCCTCTAGAAGAATGGTCAAAAATTCCCATAAACGCACTCCTAAACCTTGTGGAAAGCCTTCCCAGAAGAGTTGAAGCTGTTATAGCTGCAAAGGGTGGACCAACTCCATATTAAACCCTACAGATTAAGAAAGGGATGTCATTAAAGTTCATGTGCATGTAAAGGCAGGCGTCCCAAAACTTTTGGCAATATAGTGTATTTTTTTTAAAGGAAAGTAGCTAAAGCCTGCCCAAAAAGTCACTAAATGTCACTAGATATTGTAATGTGTCAATAAGCATAGTAGTGACGTCATCACGTCGTACTTACATTCTGCCTAATGTCTTATTATATAACCGAATGTCCAATAAAGCTGATTTCATTTACATACTTTACATACTCAGACAACACAGCAAGTATGATATAGTGAACGACTATATTTTTTAAACTAAAAATGTAAGTTTACTAAAGTTTAAAGATTATTATTATTATGTTTAAAAATGTACAATGTACAGTCTCCAAATAAATTATCTGAATTCAGAGAGTTGAACTAGTGATTTATCAGTTATATAACCTAGGTGATAAGCACACAAGAAGAATGGTAACTAAAACGGTCAAACTAAATTTGTTAAATATAAAACAAAGGAGAAGCAGATGGTCCGCATGTGTAGCTCGCTCATTCAGGTCTGTCAGATGCCATGCGCTCCACAGAATGTGCTGCTGCTCCTCTCAGCCACTCACTGAACAGGGTAGACGCAGACAGGTGTGACGGCAGGGGGAAAGCAAGACCTCGTGCTTGCAGGACAGTAGGTTACTGGCACTTGATTTGTCGCTAGGCACTTTTTTTTGAAAAAAATGTGTTCCTATTGTTTGCAGTTCGCTTCTTTATCCTTCTTTTATATAACAAAAATATGATAACTATATGATATATATCGAAATAAATAAAATAAATACAATTTCTCATACATGCATCAAGAAATAAGTTTTTGGTCATACTGCCCACCCCTAAAGAATTCAAGTTTCAGTGAATGTTTTTGTCAAGCAAATATTTTCTTTTGCATATTTTTGGTTCTGAAAATGACTGATGGTTTCACTAAAGATGACACATATTTGGCAGCGTCAAAGGGCTCCACAGGACCCCAGCTATATATGGATTTTTAACCCATTATAAATGATTTACGTTGGGCACCATTCATTTGCACTTGTTTTCCTCCAAAACCTTAATTTCTCTTCAGCTGAAGAAAGAAAGTCATATACACCTCTTAGATGGCCTTGGGATGAGTAAATGGTTCACCCAAAAATGACAATTTCCTGATTATTTCTTCAACATTCCTCACCTGCTCTCTGAGGCGATCTGTTTCATCCTGATACTCGGCTAATTGTGTTTTCCAATGTTCAACATTGCTGTTAGCTTCATGAAGAGCGGCTACAAGCTTAGCGTTGCTGTCACGAAGAGAAAACAGCTCTGCCTCTGAGTTTCTCTCGCATATCGACCTGTGAACAAACCAACATCTGGGGTTCAGTTACACTCAAGTTTTTCCTTCTGGAACCTGAGGCAAAGACAAATTTTGTCAAAGAATTTTAGTCCAACGGCAGCAGATGCTAAACACCGCACACAATTTTTTAAAGTAATTTCTTCTGTGTTAAATTTAAAATTTAAAGGAGAACCATCTTATTTTGCAGACTGTAAGCCGTTTGCAGTTTGACTTCCTGAATCTGTGGCTTAGTGATGTTTTTAACATCAGCATATTGAATGTTGTGATTGCATGGTGAAGTACTTCATGCTTGAATATGTAAGACTTTTGATGTTAAACTCACTGCCAATTACCCCAGAAAACTACTGAGAAGGAAGAGTACATCAGGCGGATTGATTAAATTCATGTGCATCTGAGTGAGACAGTAGTGGTTATATATCAAGGAATGAAGCTACTGTACCCCTTTACAAAATATGAGACAAATTAAATAAAAAATACATCACATTTAAAGTTTGTCCCCAATTAATGCTGCAACTAGATATGTGACCCTGGACCACAAATCCAGTAATAAGTCGCACAGGTATATTTTTGGCAATAGCCAACAATACATTGTATGGGTCTAAATTATTGATTTTTTTTTTTTTCATTAGGATATTAAGTAAAGATCATGTTCCATGAAGATATTTTGTAACTAAAAAAATATTATTAGTAGTAATATGTGTTGCTAAGGACTTCATTTGGACAACTTTAAAAGGTGATTTTCTCAATATTTAGATTTTTTTTGCACCCTCAGATTCCAGATTTCCAAATAGTATCTCGGCCAAATATTGTCATATCCTAACAAACCACATCAATGGAAAGCATATTTATTCAGCTTTCCGATGGTGTATAAATATACATTTAAAAAAAAAATGTACCCGTATGCCTGGTTGTGTGTCCAGGGTCACATATTACAAACAGGAGACTATTGCAAAAACTATTGTAAAAGAAAATGTGAGATTTGATAGTTATGAGGGATTTTTATCAAGTGAATATTTTACCCTTCGGAAAGCATCTTCCTCATCTGTTCTTTTTCAATGGACTGCTCCATATCAGCACTCTTGCTGCGAAACAACTTGTCCTCACTAGAGCCATTGACACCAAGCAGAGGAGGAGACTGACGGTCCACCGACAGCGCCTGTATTAAAAGACACATGACAGACAATAAAAATTATATATAAACTCCAATAACGTAATAATTAAACAAATCATATGGCAACATTAGAACCAACATGAACTACTGTTCCACAAATGTAAAATAATGTTTTGTATTTTTTAATAATTATTTTTATTTAGCAAGGACACATTCAATTGATCAAAAGTGACGGTGAAGACTTTTACACCATCCGTTACAAAGGAAAAATCTATTTACAATCAATGTTGTTCTTTTGAACTTTCAAGTCAAAATCCTGAGAAAAATGAAGAAAAAAAAAATGTTTCCATAAAAATATTAAGCAATACAAAATATTAGAATACTTTCTAAAGGATCATGTGACATTGAAGACTGTAGCAATGATGCATAAAATTCAGCTTTTGCAATATAAATGAGTATATTTACAGGACATATGCAGTATTTATGAAAAACCTCTCCTCTAAAATGCCGCCATTCATTCATGCTTTACAGGAAATGTCCACCTTTAAAATGAACGACAGTGAGCTCTTTTTCCATCCTATGGTAAGAGTTAAATAATTCAAAACATCACATTCTTAGTCTATTTGTTTGATGAAGAAACTCTAAAAGAGACTGCACATGGGACTAAACCGGGCATGAGGCAACATATGGCATTGATCTTTGATTCAAATTTGAAAGGACATCATTTTATTTCAACCTACTGTTCATGTTGACTTGAGAAAACCTTCTGAAAGAACTCTGCTATTTTGCTTACACTGTGTAACAGCAAGCACAGCCCTGGTTTTTCAAACATGTACAATGTTTCTGTGGAGCAAAGCACGCTTGCTCTCAGAAAAGCTTGTATAATTCATCAATCTCAGATGCATTCCCCAAAGGAAGACGTTCTATTTCTAATCCGACCACTCAGGCCGATGACTTGTTTGCCTTCTCTATAGTGGTTCACGGCAGGCGTAGGGAGCTTGAGATGGTGCTCTCTGTGTTTAATATATTTAAAGGAAGAGCAAGAGGAATCAGATATGACAACTCCACTGCATAGTCAATGGCTCGGGTGCTCGATTCCTTCAATAATGCATCTTGCACATTTCTACATTTTTAATGAGGGATCACAGATTTCCAGCATATTCCTCATGAGCCAATGCTTGTTTTTTCGTGTGTTTTTGCTTTAACCAAATAAAATGACACTGAGCTTTAGCAACACTATAAGAAAGCTCAAAGAAATTAAACCACCACCATATTCCACCAAGTTGAGACAGGACATGTCAAAGAGCCGCAGGACCTATTAGTAGGAGCAGTGTTATTTTAGTATTATTTTATACTCATAATATTTTGAATTAGCTTTAATTTTTATATTTTAATTAGTGCTGGGAATCGATTAAAAACAACAACTAATTAATTGCATTTTTTCTGTAATTAATCGCAAGTTTTTAATATTTTTGGAGTTTTTTTATAATTTGATATTGTATTAATTTCAGTTACTCTCCAAATTAATGTAGCAACAATTTAAAGACAGCATATTTTAAATATGTGTTGTAATGGCATCTTTTTATGAATAAAGGCCAGTATCACTGATACTAATGTCTCTATGAAACATAAATGACATTACATTACAGTATAACTGAAAGCTCCCAATTTCAACATTTATTAGGCTTTAAAAAACAACTTTTAATTTAAGTGAACTTAAAACAAGTGAGTAGGAAAATCTTTACATAAACCCATTATAATAAATGTTATATTTACCTGTGGCCTTCTCCGTTAAGACATATACAGAAATGTAATAGTTATCAAACACCTTTCTTAACTGCATAAATAATAAATTAAATATAAATTAATCCTCATTAAAGCTACACTTTTCTCTGTTCCCTTTGTTCTTTGATGAACATTAATGCCAGACATCATTATTGAATAATGTGACTTTAAGATCGTCCGCTGCCGAACATGACGCGCATCTCATTTTCTCACATTAATTTCTCAAGTTCATTTAAGACATTATTTAACTCATTTAAGATTCCTATTCTGAGACTATGCATGTGTTCACACTTGTCATGTTAGGTTCGATTGCTTGGTTAGTGCGGTTCATTTGAACATATGTGAACCCTGGTGCGCACCAAACAAGCGGAGCGAGACCGCTAAAAAGATGGGTCTCGGTCCGCTTCCAAACGAACTCTGGTGCGGTTCGATTGATATATGAACGCAACACAGACCAAAGACATGTAAACGAACCAAAAACAGGACGTGCTGTCACAAGATGCGACGCTACAAGTCAGCTGATTTGACGACGAGGAAAGATCGGTGTATCCAAAATGAGTAGAGGGCAAACGTGGAGCAAAGAGGAGGTAAAGTGCCTCATTAATATATGCAGATCTAATATATTTTGTTCTATTTCAGCAGCGAAAATAGTTTCAAACAAACACAGCAGAACCATAGCGCATCTGATATGACTGGTAGAGATGGGCGTATCGATATGAAGTATCGATATATCGATACTGATGTGAGCATCTCAAATAAAACTATTGATATTAAGGTGTTTTTTTTTTCTTGGTAATTTTGTTTATTTAAAGAGATTATTTTATGCATACAATACGAATAACCTATGTTACTGAACAGTTGTGTAGCATAGGACTATTTTCCTGCTCATCTGAACGCATGCAAATGCTGCAAGACAGAACCAGTCAATCACAGAGAGAGCGTTCGGTCACTGATGACACTGTATTTAAACAGGTATGCGTTTCCCAAAACTAGCTTAAGAAACCATTGATGCTTTTGGAAACGCAGCCCAGACAATGCTCACCAGAAGACAAAACACATATGTTTAAGTTATTTCCCAATAAACAAATAGAAAATAGAAATTGTAGCCTACATAGTGCAATTACACTCTTTAAATTTAATGTTAAAAGTTGATATTGATCATGTTCTATTCTGTAACTAATTTTAATAAAAATTATGTTAAATTATTATTTTTTACTACAGTGACCATAGTTCAACTAGTATTTGTAAATGTCCATGGTTACCACTACAAGTAAACATATTTTAACCATGTGTGAACAAAAATATGATCTAATAAATTGCAATTAAGGCATATTGAATGTTAAAATACTTTTCAAATATGATGTTAAGTGGGTATCTAAAAAGTTCAGTTTAGAAGTATCGTATCGGTATTGATATCGTTGACACTGGCCTTGAAAGTATCGTATCGAAAACAAAATAAGTGGTATCGCCCATCCCTAATGACTGGCAGAGCTCGAGATTCGTGAATTTAGGGACTGTCTCTAAAGTTACATACAAGATTGGTATACACGTTTCAATAGCATTTGAAGAGAATGACGTACAGTCATAAACTGACGTACGTACACCAGCTGTAAAATGTTAATTTAGGTGTCAGGTATGATGCACACCTTTTGGATTTTTGATATTTAATAAAATAAACTGTCAAATCATAAGAAAATATGGTTATGCATTATTTCACTAGGATACTGTTTGGGCTCAAAATATGCTAGATTTTAATGCGTCATAGCTGATAGAACACTGATGAGAATATTGCTTGAGAATATATTTACAGAGATAATATTAGAGATTATATTTACACCAAATTATTATTATTATTTATGCGTTGCTATTGACGACAGCCATTATAAGGAAGGAAATCCCACAGAATAGAATCTAGCTTTAAAAAAGTGCATAGAGCTGCTTGATTTATTTGTTGTTTGTTGATTTTCAAATATAAAACTTGTTGAAATGTTTTAAGTGTGTGCATCTGCTCTTTTTGAACACTTTCATCTAATTTGAAGAAAACCGTGATTATATTGATAACCGTGATAATTTGGGTCACTATAATTTTGATGTGAAATTTTCATACCGTTTCATCCCTATGTTAAACCGGAAAAAATAATCGTCTGCGTTAACGCGTTAATTTGCCCAGCACTAATTTAAATTTTTTGATTTTGCGCTCTTCTCCTTATATTTTGTTTTGCTTTTTAAAATATTTCTATTTAGTTTTAATGTATTTTAGGTTTCAGTTTTAGTATTAGTACTTTTAGCCCTTCAACTTATTATAAGTTAGCTGCTAAAGGCATTAAGATGACATCTTGGTTTCCATGTTTTTTCTATGTTGTACGCGATGTCATTCTGTCGTAGTGTTGTTTGCAGTAACTTATTTGTATTTGTTGAGTTTCAGAATGATATCAGGCTGTTTAAGAATGAAATTGGCGAATGTTGTAAGAGCTCAAATAAATGTGTGCGATCAAGGTGTCGCCATGTTGAAAACCTAAGATGACATCTTAATTTTAAATGTGAAAAATATAATTTCGTCAACTTTTAAGTTGCATTTGCATATAGATGGCCCCAAAAGCTGACACACATGCACTAAAAGGCCACACAACTCCAATTGTGATGCTATGAGATCTTGAAAAGTTTGTATTCACGAGGTGGGAAGTCCTGCTTACGACATCAGGTGCATTCAAGTAACTTTCGTCGGAGAAAGATGGTGGTGTGCCTTCTCTTAATTAACTACAAAAAAATACAGCAAGGTTTTTAATTCTAGAAAATGATTAACAATGAATGTGCATTAGGTGTGTTTTACTTTTTTATGTTTTTAATTTATGATGCCACTGTAAACTTTATCATTACATATAATACAGTTACATTACAATGCTATCATATTTTGTTCAGGCAATTAGCTTACTTCATTGTAAATAGAAAACCTGACTGAATACCTTTAAGTATTGTGGTATTCCGCCACGTTTCTCACTGCACTCAACTCGTAAACATCGGGGCTTAAAAAAAATCCCAAGCTTCCCACTCATATTAACAACATTTTGGTGGCGTTCATGAGTGTTCAACTCAATATTTTCGACATGACTTGAACGCACCATAAGTCATTTTGCATGGCCGGGTTTCCTAAGGAAGGACCTCTGTCATAAGAGTGGAATGAATGTGCGGTGGTGTGTCGGCTGCACAGGGGACATAGGTGTCACTGTATGTGGAAACAGATGCAGATGGTAGTTTGACAGCTTACCTGAGACAGCTGAGAGAGAGAGAGGCAAGCCCATCACCACAGAGGAGACATGGAGAGAAAGAAGATAGAAGCATTTCATTGATTAACATTTTAGTAAGTGGGCTGAATTTAGAGTGGTGGTGCTTACTATTAACAATCATACTTAAGAGTTTAAACAAAACCAAGTGTGGCAAGTTTTGCACGGGCAAGCACACACTTTCTTGCAAAAGATTCAAAAACAAGTTTAACGTATGAGAGATGTTCATTAATTTTAGGCTGAGAAAATAGCCGTTATATAAACAGAATACTGGATTTGGCCAGAAAGCTTTTAGAAGCACACACATTTAGATTCAGTGATCAAAGAGCACATCTTTCTGTTTGACTTATTTATACACTTCCATTTTTCACCCCATCACCCCACGTCTAATGCAGCACCCCAAAAAAACACTTTATTAATTAATAAGGGCAGCATTATTCAGCGCACACTGTTGCTGTTTTGAACTCTAAATGCTCAGGTTTGATTAAATAATGAATAGCTCTCAGTCAGCGGCCTGTTTCATACGCTCTACAGAGACACGTTTGAACGCAAAAGAGTTTATGGGATGAAAAGCCTGTCATGGCCATTAAACCACTACAGAATACTGTAGGCACAAAACACAAAGTATCCGACAGTACTATTAACAAATTTTGGATTTTGAGATCATTTGAATGAAAATTAAGCATATTTGTCCCCCAAATATAAATATTTGGTTATTTTTTTCTGTATAAAAATATTGTAATATGCTTTTTTTTATTTCAAAAAAATTATGAGAAAGGGGGGGTTGGGATAGGTTATATGCATAACTGTGTGTGCATGTACGCTTCATCTGTCATCTGTTAAAATTAAGTGCACAATTAGATAATACCAATTTAGGTCAACCAATTAACAAGCAATGTTCAGTTAATTTTGTTCAGTCTGTGGTGTAACAGGTCACATTAGCAATTAAAGAAAAAATATTTAAGAAAAACATAGTCAGGTCAAAATTTTGGTCACAAATGTATTATCAATTTTACTGGTAGTCCACTGTATGAAGAATTTTTGGGTATAATATGTCCAAGTTTACTTTATTTTGCCATCCTCACTTACATAAATGAACTATAGTGTCCTGCACCCACTAGTAAAAAATAACATAACATTATATTTTTGTTTTGATTGTATATATACACACACTAAACAAAATTATAAACACAATACTTTTGTTTTTGCCCCCATTTTTCATGAGCTGAACTCAAAGATCCAAGACTTTTTCTATGTACAGGCCTATTTCTCTCAAATATTGTTCACAAATCTGTCTAAATCTGTGTTAGTGAGCACTTCTCCTTTGCCGAGATAATCCATCCACCTCAAAGGTGTGCCATATCAAGATGCTTATTATTGCACAGGTGTGCCTTAGGCTGGCCACAATAAAAGGCCACTCTAAAATGTGGAGTTTTATCACACAGCACAATGCCCCAGATGTCGCAAGTTTTGAGATAGCGTTGGCATGCTGACTGTAGGAATGTCCACCAGAGCTGTTCCCCGTGAATTGTATGTTCATTACTCAACCATAAGCTGTCTCCTAAGGCGTTTCAGAGAATTTGGCAGTACATCCAACTAGTCTCACAACCGCAGACCACATTTAACCACACCAGCCCAGGACCTCCACATCCAGCATCTTCACCTCCAAGATCGTCTGAAACCAGCCACATGAATAGCTGCTGCAACAATCAGTTTGCATAACCAAAGAATTTCTGCACAAACTGTCAGAAACCGTTTCAGGGAAACTCATCTGCATGCTTGTCGTCCTCATCGGGATCTCGACCTGACTGCAGTTCGTTGTTGTAACCTACTTGAGTGGTAAAATGCACACATTCGATGGCATTTTGCACTTTGGAGAGGTGTTCTCTTCACGGATGAATCGCAGTTTTCACTGTACAGGGCAGATGACCTGACAGTGTGTATGGCATCGTGTGGGCGAGCGGTTTGCTGATGTCAACGTTGTGGATCGAGTGGCCCATGGTGGCGGTGGGGATATGTTATGGGCAGGCGTATATTATGGACAACGAATACAGGTGCATTTTATTGATGGCATTTTGAATGCACAGAGTTACCGTGACGAGATCCTGAGGCCCATTGTTGTGCCATTCATCCACGACCATCACCTCATGTTGCAGCATGAAGATGTTGTATATATACACCCCATGTTGCAAGGATCTGTATACAATTCCTAGAAGCTGAAAACATCCCAGTTCTTGCATGGCCAGCATACTCACCGGACATGTCACCCATTGAGCATGTTTGGGATGCTCTGGATCGGCGTATATATATATATATATATATATATATATATATATATATATATATATATATATATATATATATATATATATATATATATATATATATATATATATATACGACAGCGTGTTCCAGTTCCTGCCAATATCCAGAAACTTCGCACAGCCATTGAAGAGGAGTGGACCAACATTCCACAGGCCACAGTCAACAACCTGATTAACTCTATACGAAGGAGATGTGTTGTACTGCGTGAGGCAAATGATGGTCACACCAGAAACTGACTGGTTTTCGGACCCCTCTCATTACTGTGACAGTATTTTTTTTTTTTAATATTCTAATACAATTTAATGTTCCATTTAAAGGGGTCATAAATTAAGAAATCAAATCGTCCTTGATCTATTGACATAAGAGGTCATTGTACTATAAAAATATCTATACGTTTTAAAACTCAAAACTTCATAGTTAGTCCAAAAACAGCTTTTATTGAAACCAAGCTCAGAAAACGACTTGTATCGGATTGTCACATTATTGTACCATAGTGCGACAAAAGACCGTCTCTGCTGAAGAAGATCAACAGCTACTTCTACATCATTGCCTCTTTAGCCCCGCCCACCCATTCATGCATGCCATGTAGTAGTAAATTCAAGACCGACGCAAACACAGGATTACTCCTGCAACAAAAACATAGAGATGCCTCTGAGAATTACAAGACGTTTTCAAGTGCCAAGTCTTTGCATTGCCATCCTTACATTTTACTAGGGATGTAACGATTCACTCGGAACCAGTTGAAAATCAATACAAATGTGTGACGATTCAAGTCGGTTGAAATGTGAAACAAATCGTGATACACGTTTTAAACAGCAGGGACGCTGAAACCATATACTGTGGGTGTGTCTCAATCAGCTCCCTAGTTTCCGAGGTCGTGAATAATGGAATTACATTTGTTTAAAAAAAAATGAACGAAACTTTATGAAACAGAACAAAACTTTATAAAACTGAACGAAACTTTTTCAGAAACTATCAAAAATATCCATTACAAAAGAAGAAAAACACATTGAAAATGAAAAAACTCAGTCGCACAAATTTAACAGCATATTCAAATATGCTTCATTCTTTATTAATGTTTTTCAAAGATTCGTTTTCATTGCCACAGATTTCGCTTATGCTTCGCAGTTTTTCGTTTGCAGTTTTGACACAAACATCTCGTGGGGGCGGGCTTAACAGTGATCTACTCTGATTGGATAGTGAGCTTTCGATGGACAGGTGCTCACTGACCTGGAAGTATAGACGTCACTCAGTGGCGCACACATTGGAAAACATTCGCGTTGCTTTGCATGAAGTTTATACAAGTTTGTAAAGAATTTCTAAACAGTTTAGTTTATTAGTTTGTAAAGATGAGCTCTCAGGAGAGACACGGAGTCATTGGCAGTGTGGCATTGGCATTTATACTCTAAGCGAAATCTGTGGCAATGAAAACGAATCTTTGAAAAACATTAATAAAGAATGAAGCATATTTGAATATCCTGTTAAATTTGTGCGACTGAGTTTCAGTCAATGTGTTTTTCTTCTTTTGTAATGGATATTTGTGATAGTTTCTGAAAAAGTTTCGTTCAGTTTTATAAAGTTTCTTTCCGTTTCATAAAGTTTCGTTCATTTTTTAAACAAATCTAATTCCATAGTGAATCAGTATATTGTGTACATGAATGTGGATGACTCCCTGTCTAGTGCCCTGACTACTGCACTAGGGAGCTGATTGAGACGCAACCGTGTCCTCGCTTTACAGGCATGATAGCAACGAGCAAGTTGTAGCTTGTACAGATCGGTTGATATGTACGGAGTATTTATACTCTAGCGCCACAGTCAAACTGAATAGCTGTAATATGCCGTTCTTTCCTTTGCTTTGTCATTTATGGGGTTAATACGTTGAATTATCAGATACTGAAGAAAGCACAGAGAACGCTGCTTTTGTTATTTATCTAAGCCATTTGCTTAGACATTACAGCACGTTTCATGTTATTTAAAACACGACACTGCCAATGACAATGTATATTTTGAACTTTATCGAAAAGGATGAACCATGAATGGCCTATAAGAACGACAGTGTGACAAACGATGGTACATTCATTCATAATTCCATTTACACGAAACACTGCAAGTCATTTGTTAATTATAACTGTGGTAACAAGCATTTCAAGTGTTCGAAAGAGAGGGTGAAAAACAGGATAGAAAATAGCTTAGTGTTTTTTTTGAGGTAAAAATCTTGATAACATTAGAAGTGGAAAACTTTTAAGTTTTACTACTTTTGATTTTGGGTGTGAAATATTACCTGATCATGTTCTTGACTAATTAACCGCACGGCTCTTGTGGCAAACAAGTCAAACTGGATTGAGTGGTTTAATCAAAGATACATATTATATAAACCTATATACATTCTAATGGATGTTTTCTTTGTACAGACTGGGACATTTTTTATCAGGATGCAGATATAGATATGGCAACTGAATCAATCACTGAATATATCTCCTTTGTGTGGACTCAATTATACCTCAAAAAGTTGTGAGGTCATATCTGACACAATAAACCGTACATAACACGGGGATTAAAGATTCTATAAAAATTGAAGAAAACTGCTTTCAAGTCGGGGGATGTTGAAGTCGGAAAAAGAAGTTACCGGCAACTGAGGTCAGCGAGGATACAATACAAGGATCGGGCGGAACAACACTGCCTAAAATCAGACACAAAAGGACTGTGGAACTCAATTCGGGGAATGACTAACATGGCTCCAAAAGGAAAACCAATGGTAGCCGGCAACGAAAGGGAAAAAGCAAATTAACTGAATAAGTTTTACATGAGATTTGAGACTGATACTTTTAACGAATGCAGTGAAATATTAGGTAAAATAAATCAGAATAGTTGTAATGATAGAATATTAATAGATTCAGGTGCTGTTATGAGGGTTTTTAAAATTTTGCATTTAACAAAGCAACAGGACCTGATGGAATGTCATGCTTTCTTTTAAAGACGTTTGCTGAGGAGCTCACACCAGCTGGCATAGCTTTTTTCAGCTCTCACTTGACTCGCATAAAATACCAGAGCTCTGGAAAAAATCAATTATAATTTCAACTCCTAAAAATTCTTCTCCACAGGATAATAATGACTATAGGCCAGTGGCCTTGACATCCAATGTAATGAAATCTTTGGAAAAGATTGTTGTGGGAGAGCTGCAAAGACAAGTGGAACCATCTTTAGGTCACTATCAGTTTGCTTATAAAAGTAACCGTGGTACCAATGATGCTATTTCAACATTAATGCACCTTATACTACGGGGCCGTTGAATGCTTGAATCTGATTGGCTGATGAACGTTCTGAGGTGTGCAATTATTTTCTGGGAGACGCACAGCGAACGTAGTTCCAGGCAGCTCTCTTGACCGCATTACAGTCCATATCACTTCGCATAGTTAACTGTAATACGGAAATTACAGGACTAAAAAACAACATGACAAGAGGATTTTCCTAAAGTAAATCTTAATATTTACAGTGAATATAAAACGTTCAACAACTGGGCGGCAGCAGTATAGACAGTCCAGATGAAAACCAACAAACGGAAGCGGACATCAAGGCAACGCTTCTCTGTCTAATTCAGGTAGCCTAATTCACACAATCTCTCTCTCTCTCTCTCTCTCTCTCTCTCTCTCTCTCTCTCTCTCTCTCTCTCTCTCTCTCTCTCTCTCTCTCTCTCTCTCCTTTATTAATAACTGCAGTAGAATGCTATCAACGGCTCAAGCCTTCGTTAACAGCTTTAAAATGACGTTTCGGAACTAGCAAAAGAGCCGTTGGATGAGACGCGGAAGAAATAGTCCTACTCACAATAGCGATTTAAGTACGAGTTCATCAGCGCCTACACTTTTTAAGAAGGCTAAGATTATTTGGAGTCAGAAGTATTATGTATATATTATGTATATTTTTTACAAGGCTACAATTGAATCTGTCTTGCGTTATGGGAAATTATTACTTGGTTTGGGAATTTGACGGTGAAAACGAGAGCTCAAATAAGCAATTTGGTAAGGTTGCAGGAAAATGATGGGAGTACGGACACTAAATACTATACAAGAAATCTTTGATACGTCTATGATACAGCAGTTAACAAGATTTATTGGACCCCTCACATGTACATATACTGTACATGTACAGTATGCGTTGATGAACTCTGGAAGGAGATATAGGGTTCCTCTATGCAAGCATAATCGCTATAAACATTCATTTGTCCCGTAGTCGATAAAAGTGCGTAATGAGCAACTCTAACTATGGTAATCATGTATGCATAATAATTTTAAGTTTTATAGGTATTTTAATATGAATTATCATGTTTGGAGAGTTTTTTTCATGATTTGATGTATGTATGGAATGGAATGGATGTTTGTGTATGTTGATGTGCAGCAGTTCTCTCACCCAAAACAAATTTCTCCTAAGGGAGACAATAAATGGTACCTTGACCTTGACCTAATCATATCTGTAAGTAGACTTCGATATACTCTCAGGCCGCTTTAATGGACTGTAATGGGCATGGTAATCAAGGGCTGAGTGCGTCACAAATGGTGAATGAAAAAAGGCATTTGAATTCTCCAGGTGACCGCACAGTTACACAACTCCACACGGGCTACACGTGTCTCTGTGTCACCTCCTGGCATGTGAGGACATGCTTTGTGAATTGCAAATCCTAAGAATTCAGAAAAACAATAAACACAGTGAAACACTTCCGTGACTGATATGAACATTTTGATACACTGTACCAAGTGTAACGATGGCCGCATTGGGTATCATATCACTAAAGGCCAGTCGATCCTCTGTGCTATTGTTAGTATGGTTAATAGGATGGAATGAAATACTCTGGCACGTTATCTAAATCGAGCAGCTGAGAAAGGATGACATGAGTTATTAGAGGTCTAAATTTGAATCATTGCATTATGCTACTGTGTCGTTTTCAGTCACACTTCTGAAAGGTTCAAGATTAACTCAAGTTATAGACAAGTTGTGTTTACCTGTGGAGCAGAGATGTTTAGGCCAGGACTCAACAGCTCAAACTTCTCCTGTGATTTATCCCGGACGAGTCGTGCAGCCTCCTTAAAATCTTTAAACTGCTCTGAGAACTGCACAGACAATTACAGTGACAAGATTAAAAGCTTTATAGTAAAATTTTTTTAGCAAATCTTAAGCAATATATAGCAATACGTTACAAGAGGCCAAGCTATATTGTACAGTAAAATTGTCACCTTTCCTTATAATAAATAAATTTGATACAATACAGATTGTTTCACAGCAGCTTTGCATTGGTAAATAGGAAAACAGTGATTCAGTGATGCAAACAGAATTTAATTCTGTTCAATTCAGCTATACGGAGACCCCCCGAAAAATAATTTTTGAAAAAACTAGGACTAATTTGTAAAAAAAAAAAATGTATAGGCAAAAACAATGTTTTTTTGTTTCATTCACCAATACATTTTTTTGTTTCAGGATTTTTTTTAAACAAATTTTGTAAAAAGATGATTCTCAACTATGTTATGAAAGATATAGATTCAGATTGTTTATTTAATCTAAGGCTATATTCATTCTACAAAAATACAAATATCACAAATACAATAAAACCAAGAAAACACACACACAGCAAATCATATTATAAATGATTTTTCAAATTAACATTAAAATCCAATACCTTTTCAGGGATAATCTTACTAAATAAATCCTTGAGTGAACTAATGTCATAAAAGAGCATTCTACTTGTATTAAACGCAGTACAATCCAATAAAATATGTTTGATAGTAAGAGGAGTCTTGCAAAACATGCAGAGAGGTGTCTTCACAAAAAAGCATGAGTGAAACTCGTATGACCTATACGGCATCTGGTGAAGACCCCTTGATCAAATATAGTTTTAAAATAAATTAAAAGTCTTTTTGAGATTTCTTGATGGATTTCATACAGCTTATTACTCTTTGTGAATTTGTGGTCATCTCTTTGGAATAAGCCCTGAATGTGCTCTTTACAGGACCTCCAGACTTAAAACTGTGACATGTATGGTGTCTGAGAAATTCACTAAAATATAATGTCCACTACAAAGGACAAAAGTCTATTCCTGGGTGCCAGGAGGATAAAGCAGCTCTGGAGAAAACAGTGATGTCATCATCTAGATCAGTTCAGTTCTCATCCAATTCGATGATTTTGCCAAATATTAATTGAATACAGATGCTGCTTAAAGGCATGACATGCAGTGGACCACAAATGGTTCTCTTTTAAATTGTCACTTATGTAACATAATCAATAAGAAATGAAACTAATAATTGTCAAATTGAACATTCATATATATATTTGTTATTTTTTCAGTTAGCTCAAAAACTAAGTGGTTAACTGACTCTGAAGTGAAGTGGTTTAGCACCTCTAAAGGTAAGGTCATTAGCGAACATTAGTCAAGTCAAGTTAACCTTTATTTCTATAGCACACTTAAAAACAACAGAAGACGACCCAGAGTGCTTTACAGATCAAGCAAGAAAAAAAGAAGAAGAAAATAAAGTAAAATAACAAAATAATAACAATTCACTACTAAATATAAAACAAATCAAAACTTTTAAATAACATCATATATTTCGTCAGCTTCAAAACCTATTAGGTAATCCATTCAAAAGCCAGATATGTTTTTAAAAAAGATTTAAAAATGGTTTGCGAAGATGATGACATCACATGGAAAGGAAGATTATTCCATAGTTTAGGACCCATCACAGAAAAGGCAGGGTCACCCTTAGATCTAGAACGGGAACAGGGAACCTTTAAAAGCAGTTGGTCACAAGACCTGAGTGCTCTGGTCAGAGAGTAAGGGTCTAAAAGGTCACTAATATATTGGGGCGCAAGGCCAAATAATGCCTTGTAAACAAAAATCAGAATTTAAAATAATCAACCCTGATTTTCACTGGGAGACAGTGTAGGGATGCAAAAACTGAGGAAATGTGATCCCTCTTTCTTAACCCTGTTAACTGCCTGGCTGCTGCGTTTTAGACAAGCTGTAGACAGGATAACGCAGTTTGGGGCAGACCAATACACAATGAGTTGCAATAATGTAACCTTGAAAAAATAAGTGACTGGATCCCAATTTCCAAGTCAGTATGGGAAAGAAAATGCTTTATTTTAGCGATTGATCTCAGGTGGTAAAAACTACTCTTGAAAATAGCACTGATCTGCTAATTGAAATCACTCCAAGATTCCTCACATGATCTTGTACATTCAATGACAATGGACCTAACTGGGCAACTAGGCCAGGTAAGAAAAACAAAGAGGAACCTAAGATCAAGAGGAGCAATGTACACCTGGAGCAATGTGATGGCAGGCTTGACATGTTTTTTGCTAGTTTCAGCACAACAGTATTTTTTGCGTTATTTAAAGGGCACGTTAGTAATGCACAACTCGTGTACACACAGGAGCAGCAGCACACAAACATTTTTAAATATTAAAAATAAAATTCCTCTCTGGAGAATCTTTCCGCTTGCAACTTCCGCCATGTAAATAGCAAATCTGCCATTGTGCAAGTGCAAAAGGCTTTTGAAGGGAATGGAAGATGAGACTTTTGCGTTTATTGCACATTATACCCAAAACACACCCATGGCTCATAAGAGACTAGGTACAACCCTTTTGGATCATGCGCCTAGCATGCCAACCGTTTTCTGACGTTAAACTAGCAAACATGGATTTGTACATGCCCTAAGTTTACCTGCGCCACGCGCTTCAGACCATGTGCTCAGATCATTAAAATAGGGCCCCAAGACATTGGTTTTGCTCTCATTTAATTGGAAGAATTTTTTTGCCAGCCAATGATTAATATCTTTGAAGCAATTTAAAGCATTCTCTGATGAACAATTCTTATCTATACTCACTAGGCATGGGCATTTCAAGCAAAAATAATACTCGATGATCGCTGGGAATTATTCGATTATTATCCGGCATAACAATGGTAAGATATGCTGTATTTATGAAAAATAAAGCTCAGGGTAAGCATGCACTATGAAAATGACAAGAATCATAAAATGTACCCTTGAGGGGCACCACATTGTAGCTGAGCTGATGTAGAAGAAACCTTATGAACAGAAAATGTCCTTTCTTTTATATAGGACAGGGGTGTCCAATCCTGCTCCTGGTCCAACCACTCTCCTGCAGAGTTTAGCTCCAACCCCAATGAAACAACTGAACCAGCTAATCAAGGTCTTACTAGCCATACTAGAAACTTCCAACAGGTGTGTTGAGGCAAGCTGGAGCTAAACTCTGCAGGACGGCGGCCCTCCAGGACCGAGTCTGGACACCCCAGTATAGGAGGAAAACCACTGGAGGGTCGTCCCCTGGATGCCCACCATACATTCTAAACAATTTAGAAAAATATTATGGTCAATTGTATAGAACGCCGCACTGAGACCTAATAAAACTAGGACGACAGGTGAACCGGAGTCCATGGAGAGAAAAATATAATTTGTGACCTTCAATAATTCAGATTCAGTGCTATACAAACGTCTGAAACCAGACTGAAATGTATCTAAAATATTAAACTCATTTAGATAGGAGTAAAGCTGCGAGCTCTCTCCAAGATCTTTGACATAAAAGGCAGTTTGGAGATCGGTCTGTAGTTGTCATGTATTGCTGGATAAAATAAACGTTTTTTTTTTTTTTAACAAAACTGCTAGGAACAACTCCACTTGCAAATGAGCTGTTAATTATAGCTGTCACACTGTAACTGATAGTCATAAAAACGTATTTAAAAAGGCGTGGAGAAAAATATCCAGCTTATAGCTGGAGCACTTAATCTTGGAGACATCTGCTAGTTGTTCTGGTGTAACTGGTTCAAAGTGAGTCAAAGAGCTGGTTAGGGGAGGAATTCAGGGTTTATTAAGAGTAGTAGGTACAATTCCACATCTAAATGTACTCTATATGAGTATAGGAGTTTAAAAATGTTGGGTAACGTCTTGAATAGTACTTTTGGTTTAAATCATTGAACAAATTGTTTTGAACAAAACTTTTTGTCGAGAAAACATGTGGAGAAAAACTTGGCTTTAGCTTCCTTTACAGCTCTCTGATCAGTTAAGCACTCCTTTAAAATGTCATAAGAGACCTAAAAGACACACAGAAATCCCTTCCAAACCATACAGCTTTCTGCTGGTCAATGCGTCAAATACATGTGACCAATTTGCATTTGTTTGATCAGCTGACGGAAACTTTTGCCTTCAGACGAATTTTCCATCCCAACTACAAATTCGCAGAACAATTCTATCTTTCTATGAAGCATACTGGTAGCTGGATAATACATTATGCCATGGCTCTCTGGAATACTTAACTCTGATTGGTCAATTGGTCACTCACAGCATTTGGGTCAAATATTCCAGGCTAAAGTCATTAAGCTGAGCTCAAATTCCTATCTATAACAGGTAATAATTTAAAATTGGCCCTTAAATTTCAAAAAGATACAAATAAAATGTTACACTTTACAATAAGATTCTATATGTTAACTGCATTTGTTAATATTAAAGGGATAGTTCACCCAAAAATTAAAATTAGCCCATGATTTACTCACCCTCAAGTTATATATGCTGGCATATATATATATATATAATACATACATGTATACAGTGAGGAAAATAAGTATTTGAACACCCTGCTATTTTGCAAATTCTCCCACTTAGAAATCATGGAGGGGTCTGAAATTGTCATCGTAGGTGCATGTCCACTGTGAAAGACATAATCTAAAAAACAAAATCCAGAAATCACAATGTATGATTTTTTTACTATTTATTTGTATGATACAGCTGCAAATAAGTATTTGAACACCTGAGAAAATCAATGTTAATATTTGGTACAGTAGCCTTTGTTTGCAACTACAGAGGTCAAACGTTTCCTGTAGTTTTTCACCAGGTTCATCCTCTCCTTAATACAGTGCAGTCGCCCTGTCCCATGTGCAGAAAAACACCCCCAAAGCATGATGCTACCACCCCCATGCTTCACAGTAGGGATGGTGTTCTTGGGATGGTACTCATCATTCTTCTTCCTCCCAACACGTTTAGTGGAATTATGACCAAAAAGTTATATTTTGGTCTCATCTGACCACATGACTTTCTCCCATGACTCCTCTGGATCATCCAAATGGTCATTGGCAAACTTAAGACGGGCCTTGACATGTGCTGGTTTAAGCAGGGGAACCTTCCGTGCCATGCATGATTTCAAACCATGACGTCTTAGTGTATTACCAACAGTAACCTTGGAAACGGTGGTCCCAGCTCTTTTCAGGTCATTGACCAGATCCTCCACCATGTAGTTCTGGGCTGATTTCTCACCTTTCTTAGGATCATTGAGACCCCATGAGGTGAGATCTTGCATGGAGCCCCAGTGCGAGGGAGATTGACAGTCATGTTTAGCTTCTTCCATTTTCTAATGATTGCTTCAACAGTGGACCTTTTTTCACCAAGCTGCTTGGCAATTTCCCCGTAGCCCTTTCCAGCCTTGTGGAGGTGTACAATTTTGTCTCCAGTGTCTTTGGACAGCTCTTTGGTCTTGGCCATGTTAGTAGTTGGATTCTTACTGATTGTATGGGGTGGACAGGTGTCATATATATATATATATATATATATATATATATATATATATATATATATATATATATATATATATATATATATATATATATATATATATAGATTTTGACTGAATAATAAGGTTTCTTTCTCGAAAAACCTTATAGTATTCCTCCTGAACACTTTCCATATATGGCGCACATCTTACTGTATAATTGCGCAATACTTTTGTATCCTTTACGCAAAGTTTTTGCCATTCACTGCCATTATATGGAGGAGTGTGTGCAGGACTTTTTTTTTTTATTTCTGTTTTGAGGTCTGAAAAAGATAAAAGGACATAGGGCATTGGAACTACTGCAGGGTGAGTAAAATATGGCTTTATTTTAATTTCAGGGTGAACTGTCCCTTTAAGATAATTCTAAACAGATTTCTGTAGTTCAAACAACTCGGAATTGTAGTTAACCACGTATTTTAAAATGGTCTGGTTTAAATCGGGCTCTCATAGTTACAGTTAATGTGTCTGGCCGGGCTCGGACACAACGTGCATGGGCTCGGGTAGGGTCGGGTCAACACAAAAAGAACAGATCGCTCTCTGAGACAACTCGTTGTTTCGAGTCATTAAAGATTTGTTCAAAATGAACGACATCACTATTCTTTTGCCGTAAGTTGTAGGCCATCTGCCGTCTTTAAATGTGGATATTTTTCCTCACACAAATGCACCGCTTCAGAAGGCCTTTATTAACCCCCCGGAGCAGGGTGGATTACTTTTATAATGGATAGATGCACTTTTACGGACTTCAAAACTGAACTACCCATTCACTGCCATAAAGCTTGGAAGAGCCAGGACATTTTTTAATATAACTCTGATTGTATTCGTCTAAGAAGAATGTCATATACACCTAGGATAACTTGAGGGTGAGTAAATCATGGGCTTTCATTTTTTGGGTGAACTATCCCTTTACCTTCTACAACATGCATTTACCTGCTGAAGCAGCTGCTCTGTGGCAAACCCAAGGCCATACACTGTGTTCGCCCTGCTGTCCGCCCACTGGCCAAACTTCTGTGATGTTTTGGTGAAGGTCATATTAGGTGTGATGGTGCTGTTGATAATCGCCTGCAGTAGAGCAAATATCAAAAATAGCACTTCTTGTTCAATAAAATCAAGGTGCAAATATCAAAAATTACATATTTTTATTGACCTTTAAATCTTTTTAAAGTGCCCATATAATGTTTTTTCCAAATTTTCCCTTTCATGCAGTGTGTAATATAGCTGTCTGTGAATGTAACATTTCTGCAAAGTTATAAAGTCGAAAGTGCACGATAAATAAAGTTATTGTCTCCAAAAAGAAAGAATCGACTCTGAATCGCCAATACGAGTCGCTTTTGTTACGCTTTTGTTACAATAAAATGCAAATTAATTATTTAAAAATCATACAATGTGATTTTTTGGATTTTTGTTTTAGATTCCCCCTTTCGCAGTTGAAGTGTACCTATGATACATCCTGCAAAGCAGTGTATCAAATACTTGTTCTCCCCACTGTGTGTGTATATATACCACTGTATACATGTGTGTGTGTGTGTGTGTGTGTGTGTGTGTGTGTGTGTGTGTGTGTGTGTGTGTGTGTGTGTGTGTGTATATATATATATATATATGTGTGTATGTATGTATGTATGTATGTATGTATGTATGTATGTATATATATATATATATATATATATATATATATATATATATATATATATATATAATTATTATTATTATTATTTTTTTTTTACTGTGTAGATTTGTGTTTTATATTGTGTAGGTCTCTGGCTACCCGGTTAACTCACGTTATTACGTTCTTACTGAAATAAGCTACTTCTGCTAATCAGCTGTGGGCCACCATTACCTAAAACTGTTTATATTAATGCTGTCGTTCTAACTGCTTTGAGTAAAGATAAAGGATGATGCAAGATTTGTTTAATGTTTAATGTTACACTTACATCAGTCATTCACGTTAGTGCCTGGCTGATGTATGCGCTGTTATTGATACAGTTAATACAGTTCCGACATCATTGTTATTGTCTTTACAGTGTGTACAATTGCCGAGCTATAGGAAGCCTCCGCACAGAGCTGAAGAACATGTACTGTTTCCGACGTGCACTGTAAGCGGTAGACCAATCACAACAGACTGGGCCATCTGGCCAATCAGAGCAGAGTAGGTTTGCGGAACGGAGGGATTTAGAGAGACCGATTTATCCAACGTCGTTTGAGAATCATTGAACAATGTGGTGATGTGCAATGTATATTATGAGAAAACTAAATGTTTTTTAACCTTTGCATGTAAACCTGTTGTTGGAGACCTCCAAAACAAAATTAGGTACCTTTAAAATAGCATAATAGGGGCATTTTAAAATTGCACCAACAAAACAGAGTTGGATCACCTGTAGCCGAGGTCTCTCACCTTAGTGCCCCCTACGCTGATGATGCGATACACGCTCCTGCCAGCATCATAGAAGAAGGAGACTGTGACGGCGTGTTTGCTGGCCGGAATCCAATTTCGTTTAGTGTCCGGGTCAATTTGGAAGACGTGTGCCTTCATGCTGAAAAGTGGCTGCTCCCTTTCAAGAAAAAAACAAACAAACAATATATTCATAACATACTCTGCATTATTTAATTCTACATTAGGATTCCTTCATTATTCTTGGGCTGATGTAGGTTGATATTATATAAGAAGTGTGATCACAGAAATAGCAGCGCTTGTGACAAGACTGAAAAGCAGCTAATGCAAGGTCAAGTGTGGGCCAGATTTGATTATGAAGGGGCACCGCCGTGCAAATAGGCTGAGAAAGGCCCTGCCTGGACTGTCTGACACATCACCACATCCTCTTTTCATCAAATCAACATGAGATTAATCAAAGCTATATTTCCTGTGAGAATGGCTCAGATTGCAGACTGTTCAACACTGATAGCAACGAAACACAAAGTATGGAGTGACAGTGGATAAAACTTGAGTCTGCTAACCTAGAAGTGTTTCCTACAATATGTAATCCAGCGTAATCCAACAATTTTTACGTTGCACCCTGTCAAAACCAAACACAATATGATATATGAATGCCCTAGTACTAGAGATGCACCGATTGCAATTTTCAATTTTTTGTTAATGAGATCGGCTGATACCGATTTTTGCTGATTCCGATTTTCTTTCTAAGAACTATAATTTACAGCATATACAAAATAAAAATCCACTTTTTCTTCAAGGCAAAATTTTATTTTTATTATAAGGCCCAATGACGTGATGTGCAATTTTGATGTCCAAACCACTTTATGAAGTCAAAATAAGGGAATGTTTAATAAAAAGCACATTTATTGAATCTATTGATCTCTGTTTATCAAATTATATGAACATATATTGAGGGTATTACAAAGTGTAAGAAGTATTAGACATTATGGTCACATAATGTCATACCGGATAACTGTCCGGACCTTAGAGGGACATACAAAAAAGCCAAACAAACTGTAAAAAAATCGAATAAACCCTAACATCTCTGCCACAGGCATTATTGTATGAGTCTTGACAACAATATATTTAAATATGACATCCAGTTGATTGTTATGCTTTGGAGCATTCTGTCCCAAAACTGGCTGTCAGCCAATGTCATTCGGGATAATAAGCAAACTGGGGCAACTTTATTAAGAATTTTATTTTGACACGATATGTGAGAGCATGTTACACAATCAGGAAGACCCTGAAGGACCCCCAAACAATGGTGAAATGTAAGTATGTCTTTCATAAAATGTGTTTAACTTAACCTTTTTCCACACTAGCACACTATGTAGTAAAATCCTGTCATATGGGATAACGCTAAAATAACATATATAATGTGGATTTTATGTAAATAGGTTTATTTTGCATGAATTTACATATTTGGAAGTTGAAGGTAAACGTTGCAGATTTCTATAGGTAGCCAAAAATACTGCCTAATTAAAGGGTTAGTTCACCCAAAATTGAAAATAAAGTCAGTAATTACTCACCCTCATGTTGTTCCAACCATGTAAGTCCTTCGTTCATCTTCGGAACATAATTTAGTATATTTTTGATGAAATCTGAGAGCTGTCTCACTCCTCCATAGGCTTTCGACGCATGCGCGAAAACTGAGATTAGTAGTAGTAGAAGAAGAACGCCGTTTTCGCGCATGCGTCGTGGCGTCAGAGGCTCAAATTGAACAACAATAATAGTGGGATAAAGTCGTTATTTTTGTTGTTTTTCCGCTCAAAAAGTATTTTCGTCGCATGATAGACTTAATACAGAGCCACTGTAGTCATTTGGACTCCTTAAATGACGTTTTTACTTACTATTCTGGGCCATCAAGTTTCAGTCCCTCTGAAAGCCTATGGAGGAGTGAGACAGCTCTCAGATTTCATCAAAAATATACTAAATTATGTTCCGAAGATGAACGAAGGACTTACATGGTTGGAACAACATGAGGGTGAGTAATTACTGACTTTATTTTCAATTTTGGGTGAACTAACCCTTTAAGATTTAAACTGAGTTTTGTCATACCGGATAACAATTTTGTCATATAGGATAACAGTTATTTTCTGTTAGCCCATAATGTCATTCGTTATCTTGGATGACATGTGTTTGACAATATATTCTTATACAGTTTTCAGCTTTAATTTGTATAATTTCCATTCAAATTGTGATATTAACATATCATTAACATTGTTTAGTTGAATATTAGGAAATTATATAATCCATAATAATATTAAATTACAATTACATTTAATTATTGTCCAACCTGTCATATTGGGGAATCTGCCCCTTAAAGAACCATTAAGATTGTTCTTTATAAATATGTTGTTCAATAACATGCTTTTGTAAATTTGTTGTTCAAATAAATGCTGTTCAGTGAAATGAGTGAAGGTCGCCTACTTTAACCCTTTACATTATTTATGAATATTGATGTAGATGAATACTATGATCATCAATAAAATGGTTCAAGGTACTTTTCAGTACTGTACCGAGTAACAATTTAGGTCAGACGGGATAACGCTGTTTTTTTCCATTGAAATACATAATTTCACTTCATGGAGTTGAGGAAACAATAATAACATGATACCAAGTCCTGTAAAATATTTTCAGACATTTTGCATTTTAAATCACATTGCAGTGTTAAAATGTGAGCAAAGAACTTGAACAAGTAGGGTCACGTTTAAAGAAATCACAATATAATGAGAAAAAATTGTTGTGCAAATTTTCTTTTTCTGAGCTCTACATATTGTTTACTGCATCACTTTATATATTCATTAAGTATTATTGATTTGAAAAGTTTTAATATCATAATATTTAGAAAATGCATTAACGTTATCCCGTATGACATTTTGACTGGTGTCGTCACATGATTCTCAGTTAAACTTCTTAAAATACATTGTTTAAAATAGATAATAACTACTTTGATGTGCAGTTTTAGGCCCGGTTTCACAGACAGGGCTTAGACTAAGCCAGGATTAGGCCTTAGTTCAATTAGGACATTTAAGTAACTTTTATAAACGTCCCCATGAAAAAAACATTACTGGTGTGCATCTTGAGAAAAAACAATGCCACTGACATATTTTAAGATTTGTCAGTGCAAGATTCTTTCAGTTAAAATAGCTCAAACATGCATTTTAGTCTAGGATTAGCTTAAGCATTGTCTGTGAAACCGGGGGTTAACCTATTTGAATTTTTTATCAGTTGAAAACCTTATTTGTCACTGGCCCATAAAAAAAATTATTAAACATTACAACAGGATCTTCTCTCACTTAAACAACTCTCAAAAAATAAGTGTTCTGTGCCTGGAAAGAAGTAGAAATAACAAATAACTGAAAATCAGTTTCTTTATGAAACAAAACATTATAAATGGACCTTTTTCTCTTTTTTACTAAAGTACAAAAGTCAAAAGATCCTATGAATGAACAAACCTGAAGTGTACAATACTCCTCCAAGTAATAGTTCAGTAATTGGGTAATAAATGTTGCCAGCTAGGGATGTCACGGTACCAAAATTCCAGTAGTCGGTACCAATACCATAAAAGATTTACGGTACTCGGTACCAATTTCGGTACCACAGCTAAATGTTTTTTATAAAAAATTAATTAAATGTATTAAGTTTATTATTTATAATGATAATCATTATAAGTAAATAATACATAAACATTTACAGGCTGTATGCTGTTTAAAATCGGAGACACGTGAGACTGATCACCGATCAGGGCCGATCATGCAGAAAATCGGCCAATTCCGATCCCTGGCCGATCAATCGGTGCATCTCTACCTAGTACCATTCAGAAGTTGATTTTGAAAGAAGGCTCTTATAGTCACCAAGACTGCATTTATTTGAGAACAAATATAATAAACAGTTATATTGTGAAATCCTATACAATTTAAAATAACTGGTTTTCTATTTTATTCCTGTGATAGGACAGCTACATTTTCAGTATCATTACTCTAGTCTTCAGTGTCACATGATTCTTCAGAAATGATTATATTCTGATTTGAGCTCAAGAAGCATTTCTTATTATTATCAATGTTGAAAATAATTGTGCTGCTTGATATTTTGTGGAAACTATGATACATTTTTCTTCAGGATTCTTTAATGAATGGAAAGTTTAAAAAAAGTTTAACTTTTGATCAATTTAATGTGCCTAAATAAAAGTACTGATTTCTTTATTTAAAAAAAACAAAAAAAACAGCCATACTTTAGATTAGGGTCCAATTCTCACAATTAACTAATTATTAACTACGACTGTTGCCTCTAACTCTTAATTACTGCTTATTAGTTAGTAAGGTAGTTGTTAAGTTTATGTATTGGGTAAGATTAAGGGATGTAGAAAATGGTCAAGCAAAATAAAGCATTAATATGTGCTTTTAAGTACTAATAGACAGGCAATATAATATGCATGCTAATAAGCAACTAGTTAAAGCTACACTGTGTGATATTTTCCCCCATCTAGCGGTAAAAGGTATATGACCATCCAGTAAATATTAGTTTCTGTTCCTCCCAATTCCGGCTTCCATGGCAAAACATGGCTTCCAGTTCAATCCAGCAATCCCCCTCTTCACATTCGACACGGTGCCATCGAGTGTTAAAACGCGAAAGGCGAAGCTTGACTTTACGGGTATGTCCCTCTTTGGCTAATGTACTTTCAAGATGGAGGGGCAACATGGCGACCCCCATTCGAACCCCTTACCCGTATGTATTTTCAATGGCATATTATAAACTTAAGAGAATACTTTATTACTTGAAATAAGTAAATATACATTAATGAGCACATATATTTTTGAAAGAACTAAGTGTTTTTAGCTAAGAATAAACTGAAAAAATTACACAGTGTAGCTTTAATAGTGAGAATTAGACCCTAAACTAAAGTGTTACCAAAAATACTTACTGACCCCATAATGTTTAACAGTAGTGTGTCTCTTCATTGTAAATCACAAGCAACATTACTTTTTTTTTTTTTTTTCCAATGAGGTCTTGGTTTCCAAAATCCATGAACACAATGAATAGGAAACATATGCATGTGTGAACTCTACTAATTATGAATGTTTGGTTTAATGTGCAATTCATAAGACTTGAAACATTATACATGCTAGTGTGCGAGCATGCATTTTCTAGCTATGCAAGCTCAAATTCTCAGTATTGCTTTCCAAAATGTGTCAAAACACAACTCAGACTTCTAGCTGGACCAATTTGGAGCAGACGTCACAGTTACATCACTTGCAGCTGCGTACGCATAGTGGCTGCAGAAAAATAGCATGACAAGTGAAGGAAAATGGGCAAAATCCACAGAATAAGAGACACATTTCTGCTGTGCCTTTGGATGTCAGATGCAAAAAAAAAATTCTTCATTTTTATAGACTACCGTCGATAAAGACGCCCTTTAAAGCTAAACGCAGACGTTTGTGTTGCAAGTCACAGACTGGACTGATAAAACCTGTAATGATTAGCCTATTATTAAAGCATGAATTTGATGTAAAGTCTACATTACATAACACTCACATATGCAGTTCATGCCATGGACAGATGACTCCTAAAGGTTTTGATATTTTTCATATTCTGTGTGGTGGTCAGTTCACAGCAGTGACAGGAATTATTTTTTCCTATACGTTTCAATAGATTTTTACCTTTTATGGGCAATTTTACTTTTATCAATTAATTGTTTTAAACCTAATTATATGCATGCATCATCTTTTGTATCAATTTCATAAATTTAATAAAATTGTATTATTATAATAATACACTCTTAAAAAAAAAAAAAAGGTTCTATATGACACCAAAAAAGGTCCTTGGCTCGTTATCATAGGGGAACCTTTTTAAGTGCTATATAGCACCAATTTTGGTGCTTCAGTGGTTCTTCAGAGGTGCTATATAGCACCTTAGTCAAAGAACCGTTGAAGAACCGCTGAAGCACCAAAATTGGTGCTATATAGCACTTAACCCTCAGAGACCTAAGGGTATTTTTACAATAAATTTTCCGCCTGGTGTTATTTACTAAAAAAGCTTGTAAAACATCAACCCTGTTGTGCACAGACAATTGACACACCTCTTTTTTTTCAAGACAAGTTGCACTGTCAGTATATTTGTGTTGCATTGATGTCACCTGAATGTAAAATAAGTTATGGGACCATAAAGACAAATGAAAACATAAAACGGAAATGGAATCCCTCAAATATTTATTGAAAACACACACAAATAAATAAAAGCTAAGCATATTTCCTCTGGAAAACTGTTTGTTCAAGTCTTTGGAGTCCTGGAACTCAGGAATAAACATGATAACTTATACAGAACCAAAACTATTTACATTTTTCCAAAAAAAGTCCAGGCGCTTTTGGCCTCTTTGGATTTTGGATATTTACTGGTGCCAAGCCTCAAAACAGTTCCTATCAGGAACTTCTCCTCAAACTTTTTCCTCAAACTTTCTCCACAAAACTACTAAAAACTGCAGCGCGTCTCTCTCTCTCTATCCTCAAAACTAGCCGTGCGTCTCTCTCTCTTCACAATAACAGAGCTGTGGTTCATGCGTAATGACGCACACCAACGTGGATGACGGATCAGCCTGTCATTGGTCAAACCCTCATCCAAAATGGCAGCTAGCATCGCGCTAGCGGCAAAAATGACGGAAAATGTATAAATTATGGACATCAAGTGGATATATCTTGGATGTAAGCGTTTTGATTTATTGCTGAACAACTCCAAAAAGATGCACATGTTCCAGGCTGGATAGAAAACCTTCTGTAAAGGCTACAAAGACACCAAAGACACCCCCGTGATGGCTAGCTCGTTAGCTTTCTGCTGGAAAAAACGGTAAGAAAATCGATAAAAGTTTCATGAAATAATATAGATTTTTATCGGAGGTGCCGTGTGACGTCGTGGGCGATGCCGTCGGGCTCTGAGGGTTAAAAAGGTTCCCCTATGATTACGAGCCAAGAACCATTTTTGGTGCCATATAGAACCTTTTTTTTTTTTAGAGTGTAAGAAACAATAGGGCTGTTACCAAAGTTTGTTGTATCAGCAAAATTCATCTTTGCAATGGAGGGAAAACACAGAAGCTACATCTGAAGTGGCATTTAGACACAGACTGTTTAATGCAGCTCAGATGTGACAAATGAATAACCTGCAGGTACACATTGCATAAATAATGTTTTGATGTTTTTTTTTAAAACATAAAACTTTGAATATTGATATTTGAAATGATTTAAAACATGAAAAGATACTTTAAATGTGAAATTAAAGTCACTGTTATTGAGTAGGTCATTGAGATTCAACCGATTCATTCAAACGGCTGATTCATTCAGGAACAAAGCATTTGAAGGGGACCTTAAAGGATTAGTTCACTTCAAAATTAATATTTCCTGATAATTTACCCACCCCCAACTCATACAAGATGTTTATGTCTTTCTTTCTTCAGTAGAAAAGAAATTAAGTTTGAGGAAAACATTCCAGGATGTTTCTCCACATCATAGACTTCCATGGCAACCAAAATGTTGAAGGTCCAAATCAATGCAGTTTCAAAGGGCTAGATAAGACCAGGAATAGGGTCTTATCTTGCGAAACGATAGGTCATTAAAAAAAAAAAAAAAAAATCCTGTATTGTTTTCCTCAAATCATTTATTTTCGACTGAAGAAAGAAATACATGAACATCTAAGATGAGATGGGGGGTGAGTAAAATTAGAGATGCACCGAAATAGAGATACTATTTTTTCCGATCCGATCGAAAACCCAAAATTCTGAGTATCAGCCGATACCAATACCAATCCAATACCAGCACATAGGGCAGCACAATAAAATCGAATTTGTAATCGGGATTACAATTACTGATGCCACAATTATGTAATTGTTCAATAAAATGTAATCGCAATTACAAAATAAAAGTCCACTTATATTGTTCTGTGTGCTTAATGTTTTTTTTTCTCTATACAGGTTAAGTTTTTTTCCCCATTGTTTTTTATTTTTATTTTTAGTATAACATTATAATACCATGCATATTTTTAAAGAAATTAATGTATATTTTACTTTTTGAGGCTTAATGCTTTAGAAAAATCAATAAAAGTTTTTTTTCAGGAAGAATGTTTTCAGCTTGTTTATTTTGATATAACAATATGGCATGCAGTCGCTTCAAACAATGGCATAAAGCTATTAAAATCATCATCCAATGTAAATTGTGATAATTGTAATTAATAAATTGCAATTACAATTTCAAGGGAATAATCGACAATTATGACTTGTCATAATCGTGCAGCCCTACCAGCAGTTTTGTTTAAAAATTCAATGTATAATTTTTATACCTCAGTGTGTTGAACTGATAATAACTCTTTTGTGTGTTAAACAAAATCTACGGTACTAAACACAGACAAATTCATTATAAAGAAAAACAACTAATTAAAAAAATATATATAAAATCACAATCTATGACAAAAAAAATTACTATAAACTAGATGGTGGATAAAATAGATAAGTGGATAATTCAGCAGCAAAAGTTACTCTAGAAAAAAAATTTTATGAGGCAGCAACATATAGATAAGACAGAACAAGAAAAGCTATTAATAATCTTTCATTGCGCAAAAGTATTATAATACGATAGTTGTACAGAGCGGCACAAGGCGCTTTATGTGCATCCCGTGCGCAGGATGATGCGCTTGAAGCAACATGGAGTCACCACGCAGCGCTCCGTCCGCATTGAAAAGTTCAAAACACAAAAGGAAGATATATCGATGCGTCGTGTATCTATCTTTGCAATATTTTATAGAGCCTTTTCTTTTAACAGTTTAAAATTTCAGTTACCGTGCGTGTGAAGAGCAATACAATCTCTAGTCCAGTGTTGTGATCTAAAAGACACCCGGGAGAAAGTAATCAGATTTAGAAAATGCAATAAACTCCAGCCAGATAGTCATTTTATGCAAAACCAGACCTTTATCTTCAGATCAAGCATAATAACAGGAACATTGAATCATCTTGGAGAGAGTTTCATCCTGTCTGACCGATACCCGATCGGCGCATCCCTAAGTAAAATATCAGGAAATTTTCATTTTGAAGTGAACTAATCCTTTAAAGGGGACCTATTATGCAAAATTCACTTTTATAAGGTGTTTGAACACAGATGTGTGAACACAGATGTGTGTCCACAGTGTGCGTAAACAACCAGCCTATAAGGGTAAAAATCCACCCAATACTTTTTTCAATCATTATCAAGCTTTCATATTTTGTGAATGTTTGTAAATTCATTTTCTGATTGAGCTTTCTAGAATGCTGTATGGCTAATATGGCTAAAGTTACCATAGTCTCTGACTGTATTGACAGAGACTAGAGCTATGTCGTTAGTTTTAACCCGAAAACGCTCACCTTCTGTGTAATTCATAAATGCACATTTATTATGCATTTTATAGATTAACATTAGGGATGCACCGAAATGAAAATTCTTGGCCGAAGAATAATAAAACACTTGGCTGAAATCCGAAGCCGAATACCAAGCACGTTTTTTTTTTTTTTTCATTTATTTTGCCAATTTTTTCACCATTGTATAAATTAAATAGTAAAAATTTACTTTTTACTATTTGGTCTTGCTTTGTTTAAAGAAAAATAAATCACAAAACTATCATTTAAAAATATTTAACACTGAACATTTTTTAGCATTCCAGCAGACATTATACAAACAAAGCACAATATAACTTAAAATAAAAATATTTTTATTTCGCCATCTTATCTTAGGCCTATTATGCCTACAGGTATCATAATCAAATCACTGAGGGTGCTCCACCACAGCTTTGCAGCGTGCAATTGGCCATTAATCCTTTTTGCAACATGAAAAACTATAGTTTTATTCAATGGATTTTATAGACTGTAGACTCAAAAGCGAGCCAAGACAGCTCCATTTATCACTAAACGCTGTCGCTATCTCAGTTCATCGCGATCTCACAAAGTACAAAGTTCAATGAAGCTGCAAACAATGCACAATAAATATCTTGCTTACATTGAGTCGTGTCTACACTTTGTTGTTTGTTCACGAGAGGTTTTGCAAGCCTGTCGCCGCTGCAGAAACACGTTGCAAATGGATACATTTAACGTTCTGCAGACACAAATATGCACTGGAGCATTTGCCAATATATTATTACAGTGTCAACTGAGGGTGCTCTTGCTTGCATTTGAGGGTGCTTGTGTCTGCAAACGGCCATTTTTGCGTCAATGGCCCTGTCCCAAATGGCACACTTCATGTGCACTTTCGGTCTTGTGAACTTACAATGGCTGCTGCGTGCGCATGTCCGTTAAGTCCACGAGACCGCAGGGTGTCCCATTTGTCATTTTAGGTCTCAGAAGGGTGCTCGCGAGCGACCCCTTTGAGGTCGATATGCGCCCTCGATGCGCACTTCTGCCGAGCCCGCACTGGTGCGGGTTACACAGCGGACTTCTTCCTGGCAGTTAAAGCGGCATTACGTTGTGAAAGTGCGGACTCAGAGGA
The DNA here is from genome assembly GCA_023566225.1 of Romanogobio albipinnatus. Lineage (NCBI taxonomy): Eukaryota > Metazoa > Chordata > Actinopteri > Cypriniformes > Gobionidae > Romanogobio > Romanogobio albipinnatus. The sequence goes on along the minus strand of CM042254.1, from coordinate 29,072,893 downwards.
AGACCGTGAGGGTTTAGGGTGCCATTTGGGACAGGGCCTATCTCTGACACTTTAATGCTTCTACACTTCCGACATGTTTGCTGCATTTAGAAGCGTGCGTGCCTCTCTCTCACGCGATGGTTGCTATATTTGATCGCGTCATTGTTCGGTTAAATTTAATCAGCCTTTTCACTTATTCGGTTGCCGAACATTCGGTGCATCCCTAATTAACATTATGGTTACATGCTAGTTGGAGAGTTGGATCAACGTAACTCCACAACACAATAACTAACGTTACATAAATGTATCCACTAACCATTCAAAAACCTGCAGTCTAAAAGTTGCAACCTCTTCCTGAGTCTCTCTATCGGTGTCCGACTCCGGTTCAAACATATAAGTCTGCATTCCACAGCTGGTTATTTCTGACATTTTGGCTGAGTGAGATTCGCCTGTTTTGTTGTTGACGGAGTATCGAAGCTCTTGTTTAGTAAACTTGTATAAAATGTATATCACATTTGTTATGCTGATGCCTGGAGAGAAACTGCACTCTTCATGTGATATTTATTAACTAGCCGATATTAATATATAGCCTATATTAATTACATAGCGCTGTGCATCCATGGTACGGCAGTAAAATTCCTTGATCATTACGCAGTAATGAGAGTATAGTTCCTAGTCATATCAGTCTAGAAAATCTAATTTTTTAATTTTCCATCAGTCTTAGGACACAATTTGACTATACACATCACAACATGTAAATAGGAAAATGTTGGCGTTATTTTGTCACTTATTGAGCAGTAGGCTAGATGGAGCCATTTACCTCCAGTCTTTGTGCTAAGCTAGGCTAACGGTGGGTGCGTCAGACACGCACGGAGATGAGAATGTATGTATGGACTTATCTAACTCTGGGGGATATGGTGAATAAGCTAAAGTCCCAAAAAGTCGCTGTGTTCCTTTAAATGATATAAATAGAGACTACATCACCTAGTGTATGCATGCACTCTCTGGGTGTGTGTGAGGGATATACTCGATAATGTCAGATCGCATATCGTCAAAACAACAATTACGATATTATCGCAGACGATAACGCACAACCCTACATTGGACCCCATTGACTTTCACTGTATGGACGAAAAAAAACGAAATATCTTATTTTGTGTTCTGCTGAAGAAAGTGAACTATCCCTTTAAATTCACATCGCTCTCTGACGTGCCCTCTTGACCCCCTCCCTGCCAGCCAGAATTCCACTGCCAGAAAGTAATGGTCTGATGCTTATGGCAAATCAGTGTGTAATCTCTCATCAGATTTTACCCATCTGTCCAATGAGGAGATCAGATTCATATCAAGCTTCGCTCTGGTACATCAGCCCTTTTCCACACAATGCTGATGGTCACACCTGTGTCATCGGTGTTGTGGCTCCATAGCAAATTCTGGGTCCATCAATCTTTCCTGAATTAAACCTCCAGAGGCCAAAGTGACATTTGGGTAATGCTTAATCACTCTGGCATTCTGGCAAGGTTATCTAGGACAGAATACCTCCAGAAAAGGCGGTCAGGTGCACCATGAAGAAACTGTTTATCAAGCACTTATGTAGCACAGTATGATATATAAAACGGTCTCCACTCCAACTTCTACAGTCAATTCATGCCACAGCCAAGGTCTTCATTCAGAGACTGAGCCTTCTGGATTGTTCCCAAGAGTCCATAGCATCTTTTTATGCCTCTAAGATCAAATAAGATCTTAATCAAATCCTGCAAATACTGAAACTAGGAACAGCAGAATGCACAATAAACAGAATGAAAAGAGACAAGTCTTTCTATTAAGGAGAAGTCACCTGCTGGGTAAAAGCACGCTGCTCTAAAATTTCACATTTGATTTATGTGATCCTCTGACCCAATTACCAAGAAATCTCCAATAGCGCCAGATGTATTTACAGAGTACCACTTGAGCCTATCTGAGAAAAGCCAATCTCAGTTAATTTTTCTCGCCTGCACAGAAAAGGAGTATTTAAATCCATGTCAATAAAGCCAGCCTGTCACGCACCTTCAAACAGACATGTTTAAACAGCGTATGCGAATACGTTATGCTTTCATGAGCACTTTATATATCATAGCATCTTCATCTAAGTGCAATATCAGGTCAAACAAGATTGCATTCCCAGACTTTTTCCACAAGATGTTGGGATAGAAACATTACCAAACAAACATTTTTCTTTAATTTACGTGAAATATACACTATATTGCCAAAAGTTGGGACACCCCTCCAAATCATTGAATTCAGGTGTTCCAATCACTTCCATGGCCAAAGGTGTATACAATCAAGAACCTAGGCATGCAGACTGCTTCTACAAACATTTGTGAAAGAATGGGTCACTCTCAGGAGCTCAGTGAATTCAAGTGTGGCATCGCGATTGGCTGCCACCTGTGCAATAAGTCCATTCGTGAAATTTGCTCACTACTAAATATTCCACAGTCAACTGTTAGTGGTATCATAAAAGTGGAAGCAATTGGGAACAACAGCAACTCAGCAACAAAGTGGTAGGACACATACAATCACAGTGCATGCTGAGGCGCAGAGTTCGCAGAACTCGCCAACTTTCTGCAGAGTCTATAGCTACAGACCTCCAAACTTCGTGTGACCTTCAGATTAGCTCAAGAACAGTGCATAGAGAGCTTTATGGAATGGGTTTCCATGGCCGAGCAGCTGCATCCTTATGCTGCGTTCAAATGGTTGGATGCAATGCAATATGGATATCATCATGGAAAAGCTCACGGCTTTGCAAAAGGATCGTTTCAGAGACCAGAACGAACTAAGAGAGCAGTCATAAATTGTGGCTACTCGCTCCCAGACCAAACAATTCCAATCTTATCTGCTTTCGGCTCCCTCTACCAGCACTGGCCTTGGCCAAGGCCGCTGTTGTGACAACAACTCCCCCTGAGAGCACTGCAGGAAGACGCTCTTGCATTCATCCCCCAATCACCTGCTGACTCGGACTGGGATCTGATCAAGGTTGTCTCAATAGCAACTTGCGGACTGGAGCACCGAGATTATGGTGCCAGGCGTGACTCTCCAGGCCTACACAAACATGCACATGAACTCTACAGACACACACACATTTATGCACACACCCATCTCTCACCTTCGCCGCTTTGTACCCCCAGTCTGACAAGCGGGACTGTGACCAGCGCCTGAAATGGCTTCAGGACGGGCCGCCTGGCTGTGCTGGGAAAACTTAACCCCCCATTACTTTCCCCTGTTGCAAGTCGTGTTTCATGTTGTAATGTGTATGCGCTCATGTTGCTGAGATGTTTTTTTACTGTTCCCAAACTGTGCTCCCAGAAGGAGCATAGTCTGGGGGTTATTTTTTTTTCATCTCCACACCCCCCCTTACCTATCCTCATGTTATGCTGTATTTTTCTGTCCAACTAATGAAGGCACCACAGAATGGCGACTCTGTGTTACTCGCACAACACCAAAACAAATTCTGTGTATGTGTAAAAATGTACTTGGCAATAAAGCTCCTTGAATCCTTGAAACCAAACGCGAATAGAGCGTCACGAGCAAGTCATTTCAATGTTAAGTCAATGGAAAGGCGTGTTAACGCTTGTCTGGAGGTCGTTTCCATTCCCTTTACATCAATGTGCCTTTCCATTGACTTAACATTGAAATGACTCGCTCCTGACGCTCTATTCGCTCTATTTGACGCAAATTGAGCGTCTTGCGCGATAAGCGTGTTAAAAGCGAGTGGTGCTTTAAGTGCATTCACGCGTTTGAAGCAAATTCACGCCTGACGCCCGAGTTGAATTTTTTTTACTTTGGCGTCAATTAGCGTCGTGTTATCCAATCAGGAGCCTGCTTGCTGCTGTCAAGTGGTAAAGTGACTTGATGAGAAACCCTGCATAATTTAAAAATACTACTATTGTGTCACAAAATGTAGTTTTAAGACTTTTTCAGGTGAGAATGTAGTTGTTTAAAGCTCAAATCTGTGGTTTAATTATAAAGAGAGTGCATATTTAAAAAAAAGAATCGCGTTTTTGGAGTTGTGAGATCCAGGCGATCACCGGACGCTCAGCGCTCATTAACCCCGGCGAGAGCAGCCTATCCTTGACCAGTCCTTCTGATGTTTGCCGCTGGCTCGGATGTCTCTGTAGTGGTTAAACATGAGATAGAATTTGTCTTGTGTAGATCTAACGGGCGATCTTTGGTCTCATGAATCTATAATTTTTTGGACAAAGAGAATTTTAGGGCAAAGAGAATTTTCATAACTTTATTTTTTTAGGATATTTAAATATACATGCTGTGAAGATAATGTAGGTAGTCCGTTGACCACATTTGTGTGGCTATTAATGTTTAAAAAAAAATGTTTTTAATGAAAACGAAAAGAGGCAGAGTGGTGTTATGACATTTCTCCTGGAGTGCCTTGAACGTGCCTCTATTTCGCTTCAAACGCTCGATTAATACGTGCATCTAATTCGCTGTGGACGTGCGAATGGATTCAAAATGTTCAAGCGTCCAACTAGATGCAGTAGACGCGATTTTGACGCTCTATTCGCGTTTGGTGTGAACGCAGCATTACATCACTAAGTGCAACGCAAAGCATTGGATGCATGTTGTAAAGCACGCCGCCACTGGACTCAAGAGCAGTGTAGACGTGTTCTCTGGAGTGATGAATCGCACTTCTCTGTCTGGCAATCCGATGGATGAGTATAGGTTTTGGCGGTTGCCAAAAGAACGGTACTTGCCTGACTGCATTGTGCCAAGTGTAAAGTTTGGTGGGGGTGGGGGGGTTATGGTGCGGGGTTGTTTTTCAGGGGTTGGCTTGGCCCTTTAGTTCCAGTGAAAGGAACTCTAAATGTTTCAGCATGCCAAGACATTTTGGACAATTTCATGCTCCCAACTTTGTGGGAACAGTTTGGGGAAGGCCCCCTCCTGTTTCAACATGACTGCGCACCAGTGCACAAAGCAAGGTCCTTAAAGACATGGATGAGTGAGTTTGGTGTGGAGGAACTTGACTGGTCTGCACAGAGTCCTGACCTCAACCCGATAGAACACCTTTGGGATAAATTATAGCGGAGACTGCGAACCAGGCCTTCTTGTCCAACATCAGCGCCTGATTTGTAGCAATAACTACAAATCAATATTTTATTTATGTTGATGTAATGATCTGAGATTTCCGGCATGCATCACAAGAAAACTCTGTTGTGTCACTGAAAGATCCAGTTATGACATTCAAAATTATGTCAACTTAATAAACATATACATGAATAATTGGGTGAATAGTCCCATTTTATGTCAACATAAAGCAATTCACATCAATTTCCAAACCTTAATCATTTGTACAAAATGTAATAATAATAATGTATATAATTATTAGTAAAATAATTTAACCTTATTCATGAACAGTGCCAAATAATCTGATTTCAGGCTTTCAATGTTATTCTTTTTTTAAGTCATGCAAAAAGGTTAAGAACCGTCAAAAGGATAAGAAGCTTCTGGCGTTCCACAGTTTAATTTGAAAGAGTGCAAAGCTCATAAAAAAAACAATTCTGGATATGATGACATTTACAATCATGTCACATGCATAAAATTTGTCAGACAATAGCTTGTCTGTGCATGCATAATTTTACAATGATTAAACAAAATATAATATCCAAATATATATTTACAGGCATTTTGATGGGAAAATAAAGAAAATCTTTCACTAAAACGGAGCTGAGAGACTGCGTCTCAAAATCCAGTGAGCTGCCAAACTAGTAGACAGCATTTTGGGGAATTGCAGGCACGTGCATCATTTCTGGACACGACTTTAGGCATTTTTCAACAAACTCGGAACGCGTCTTATGATGCCTAAAATAATGTCTAGTTAGACAGCGCAGTAGATTTTGAAATAGCCGTAATGTGAGC